>JANIJH010000225.1:71200496-71221238 GCA_024520975.1 Erythroxylum areolatum | reverse complement strand
GAAATTCAAAAGATAGCAAAACTAAAACAAGAATTCAATTCAATCATGCAATGCAATCTAAGAATCAATTACGAAAATATTAACAATTTAGCTATTGCAACAGACTCAAGAATTAACCTAGAGGAATTATCAATTGAGAAAAAGGAGAATTTACTTATCTTTAATGCTACTAATCGATTATGACTTACCAAATTATTGGTTCTAGACAATCCTATGGTTGATTACTCTCTCTAGAGTTATAATCATTAACCCTAAATTATAAACCCTATTCAGATTATGGAAAATTGCAATTTCTCAATTAACAACCTATCTAAAACCTAATTGGATATGAAGTTGTCTAATAAACTATCAGGAACTTATGCGAGATCTCTCTTCACACAATTACCGATTTGATTAATTTCTCATTCTTATTAAATCACCTAACTCTTGTTAGCTCAATTTAATTATTTTTCGTTCGATTTACCCTCTTAGTTTATTATTGAATTATAAAATTACAAAAATCAATCATAACAAATCCAATAAACATAAAAACAAGCAGATTTCATTAAATCAAAGATAAAAACCCAAAGGTGAGTTTAGAACATCTCATCATTCACAAATTCTATCATCAAATAGCTATTATCAATTCTATACAATAATAAAAATAGAAAATAATAGGAAATATGATCTTGAATGGAGACGGGAGGCAGCAATGTCAGGAAACTCCTAATCCAAAAAGTAAGTCGATGTCAGTTTCTTCTCCACTTCTCTCTTCCTTCTTCTCTTTCTCAATCTCTCAACAATCCTCTCTAGGGTTTCTCTCAAAAGTGGCTAATGTTAAAGCTGCTCCTTTCTCTTCTTCTTGTTCTATTTATGTTCTTTTGTGTTTAGGATTGAACTAGGGTTCTGGGGTTCAAAAGGTCCAAAAAATCCCTCAAAATGCAAAGTTTAAGAGTGGCTAGGCGTGACCCTGTAGTACACGATCTTGACCTATGTCAAGCCTTTTTGTCACGATCGTGGCCCATGCAATTGGCCCCAATTTGCTCTGAAATTTCTCCGTTCTTCGATTTTTACCCTAAAATACTACTAAACACATCAAAGTACCTCAAAAATATTATATTTAAGCTCAAAGGATTGTTCTAATCCATGATCACAATTCTACCCTAAACATATACTAAACAATCGAATAAACGACTAAACACATATCAAAGTATACCCTAAAATACGACACATTTCACACCTATTAGGGCATATTGACAGTGTGGGCATTATTGTTGAGTAGGCATTAATGCATATTATGATGACGTGTATGTTTTAATGTAATTGACATTTTGAGCTCATTATTGAATTTGTTTATCATTTACTTGGATTTCCGAATGTGTATCTTGAATTGAATGGAATGATGATAACATTTTTTGTCTTGAATAAACATTATTTTTTGATCAATTATGTGTTTCCCATTTATTGATCTTTCATGGAGAAGACTAACTTTGTAGTACATGGAAGAGAATAAGTTGTTATCACATACAACCGCCATGACTCACGTTAGTTCTAATTCTTGATTATGATGAATGATATATTCAATGCTCATTAAATTTAAATGACTTATGAAGATGATAATGTTACATGAGCTACGTGGGAGAATGTTAGATTATTAATGTCTCATGTAATAAATGTTTATAACGCTTAATACGAACATGATGGGTGTAGTAGTTAAAAGGTAGTTTTCTCAAAAGTCACTTACAAATGTCGCGTCTTTTGATCCTATTCTTACCTATTAAGTTGCTTATGTTAATAACCATCACATAAGAGACAAAAGTGAGAAAACGAGAAAAAGAATAAAAACATGAAAGAAAATTTGAAGAGTCTGATTTTCGTACTAACGTCAAACAACTTTATGGATCAAGATATGGCTACTTTATATGCAAGAAATATATATGTTTAAGATTCTGCCTAATCATATAATGAAGTCAGAGTTTAAAGTATCTGCACATTAGTTGGAAATGTGATATGCATAATGATTTGACACCTGATCCTTAATCTTCATCAATTCAAAGAGTATTAATTGATGATCAAATCCCTGCTAAAAGCCAAATAACGGAATTTGTGCCTTTGACGTACGTACTACGGAGTTCATGACCAAATGATGTTACTAACAAGAAAAGGAAATCATAAGCAAAAGATAAGTCGAGAAAGAGTATCAAAAGAGATGAGAAATGTATACATATGGGGTTGGTCGGTACGTGCCTCTAAAGTTCACATGAACCTCTCCCTCAGCAGCATTAGGGGTCCCTCTACCTGCACTGTTTCCCTTGTGAACCCATGCCTCCTCTTCAGTCCTTAATAACACATCTTAGTTCTCTGCCACCACTCTTTGTAGTCCATAAGCAAGCAAATACAGAGGGAAAAAGAAGCAAACTTGTGATGAGCCTTATTCCATTGGTGAATAAGATGGTGTTTCTTGGGACCAACAACAACAGCAAGCACTTCATGCAACATTCGTTCGTCATGGTTTTCCTGGTTTTCAGTCTCCTTGTGATGCTTTCCTTAGCTGCTCCTCATGGTAGCATCTCTCATTAACATAGGTGATTGGTACATTTTTGTTTATTATCAAGTTTTGATGACTTGTTTCATTACTGCAGATGGACCTGGCTACGACCACACAGCTTACACAGAGGTAACTAGGCCTGGGATCCGTCCAAGTTATTATCAATACATTTTCAGGCTCAAACTTTTATTTCCATAGTTGTTTTGATGATACATAGTATTGTTAGAATGTCCTGCTTTTGAGCTCACTAAACTATTGGTTATAGCTTCCATGTGACACCGCCGTGTGGTTCATTTTCAGTGTAAAGCACAACCAGAAGAGGCACTTTATAATGGAGGGATTCTGAAAGATCAACCTCCACGCAGCATTAGCCAGTTTTCACATTCTCACAGACTAGTTATTTCATTGCACAATCTCAGCGAAGGGATTTACTCTTTGTCCAGTTGAGTTCTCAATCTTCTTCTTCTCTTCTTCTTTGTAAAGTTACGTATAAAATTGAGCTCCTTACGGGTCTTCAGAATTCAGACTTCCAACATTGCGTCAATCGCATGATGCTGATTAGATTAACCAGCTTTTGGTTTCATTATAAGAATCAGTTACTGTTTTCATTAGAAAAGAGCTTCGCACCTTCTAAGAAATATTTACCTGTTGTCCATCAATCCGATTACAGGACTCACAAATTAGGTAAACGGTGAAGAAAAAAAAATTCCTGAATGTGCTCCGTGGAAATATGTCCGCTTCCTTAGTTGCATAAGCTGTGAACTTTGCTTCAAATTTGATTCATAATGCCCCTCAGGAAATAGATTTGCTTGGAAGTGTACTGATATGTTACATAAAAACTTGGTAAAAACAGCCTGGGTCAAGATAGATGGAGTAGAATCAACTATGTTAACAGCAATCCTATCCACAGACGGGAACACATCTGACTGTGTGGGGACTGTTTTGGCCAAGCATGGATGCTGGTCATTTCTTAAGGGTGGATTCATCCTTCATTCACCTTCAAAATCATCAACAATAAGCTTCAAGGTAAATCAGTAGTCACCATTTTCGTATGCTATCTTATGATCCGAAATAACATGGGTCCTGACATGAACAAGTTCAGAGATATGATAACACTATTCCCGAAGAGAAAACCCTGTACATTTTTAGAAACCTCAGGGTCAGAGTTCGTTGAACTGATCCGAAGTAGCAGGAACAGGAAGAGTTGCCCCGTTACACGTCTTTGCCTCAAATGATTTGATTGCACAAGACCTGCTTTAATCTCTTTTCCCATTGTATTGATTACGCAGAGTTCAACAGGCAAGAACATTGCTGTTGAAACAGCAAGCACTTCATTACAACGATTCACTGAGAACCAATGGAGAAAAAGTCAGAATCAGTTAATTGAAAAAGTAAATTCTGGTGCCATCTTATTTTCATCTTTGTTTCTGAAATATATGCTGATGCTGCCATATAAATTACGTAATATTGTTAGATACTCAGCAATCTTATACTAGGAATGAATGAGAAGAGCCTTTTGAGTGTTATAGATTCTGTTTTCACTTGAAATGATTAAATTGATCAACAATACTGACACAATAGTTCATGTTTCTTCAGCTAAGGCAGCGCGCTGTGATGATTCATGTGATAGACAGCAAGGGAGAAGCTGTCAAAGATGCAACCATTACGATACAACAAATCTCAAAGGATTTCCCATTTGGATCAGCAATAGCAAGTACCATTCTTGGAAATCAGGCGTACCAGGTAAGCTTAAACGTACTAGTAATCCGTCACGAGCATTTGCAACAAATCGTAGACAATAAAGATCTAATAAAAGGTGAAACGGCCCCTTTGCAGATAATTGAAATAGTTTCTTTTTTTTTTCCCCTCCAGAAATGGTTTGTCGAACGATTCAATGCAGCTGTTTTTGAAAATGAGCTCAAATGGTATGCCACAGAGCCTGAGCAAGGGAAGGTCAATTACAGCCTGTCAGACCAGATGTTAGAATTTGTTCAAGCCAACAGAATAGTTGCTAGGGGCCATAACATATTCTGGGAAGACCCCAAATATAATCCAGCATGGGTGAAAACTCTAACGGGAACTGCCCTGAAATCGGCTGTGAACTCAAGAATACAAAGCCTGATGAACAAATACAAAGAACGGTTCATACATTGGGATGTTAGCAACGAAATGTTGCATTTTGATTTCTATGAGCAAAGGCTCGGTCCTGATGCAACCTTACACTTCTACTTGACAGCACAGAAATCAGATCCTTTAGCAACCTTGTTTTTGAATGAGTTCAATGTGATTGAGACTTGCAGCGATCCTAATTCCACGGTAGACATATACATTTCGAGGATAAAAGAACTTAAACACAAAGGAGTATCAATGAATGGGATTGGCTTGGAGAGCCATTTTTCCACACCTAATCTTCCTCTAATGAGAGCAATCCTGGACAAGTTGGCTACTCTAAAGCTTCCTATTTGGCTCACAGAAGTTGATATCAGCAGCCAATTTGATCATAAGACTCAGGTCACCATACCACACACATTCTATTATGATAATGACATAGAACATTTATATATTCATATCAAATGATTGTTGCTTACAATATCTTATGCAGGCAATATATCTTGATCATATCAAATGATTGTTGCTTACAATATCTTATGCAGGCAATATATCTTGATCAAGTATTAAGAGAAGGCTTCTCACATCCTGCAGTTAATGGGATTATCCTTTGGACAGCACTGCATCCTTATGGGTGTTATCAAATGTGTCTTACGGACAACAATCTTAAAAACCTGCCTGCTGGTGATGTGGTTGAAAAGTTACTGAGAAGTTGGAGAACTGGGAACTTGAGAGGTCAAAGTGATGGCCAAGGCTCATATAGCTTTATTGGCTTTTTAGGTGAATATAAAGTAAGTGTGCAGTACGGCAACAGAATTGCAAACTCAACATTCTCTCTCTGTGTAGGTGATGAAACTAAACATGTTATAACTCAAATTTAGGTGTCGAGTTGGGCAACTTCTAGTGCAGATTCTTACCGAACAGTAAATAGAATAAATTTGACAGATTAAAGCAGCCGAGTCTAATTGAATTTTTGTTATTTGATTAAGATTTTATTCTATTTGTTAGTATCATGCAGCAATTTCTATTTGAATTGAACCCATATTAAATAAATATTATGTTAGTTTATATCATTGCAGCCAATTAGCTGGTTGTAATCTTGTGTATAACATTATTATTTAATTAATAAAGAGATTCTTTATCTTTATGATTACATTTGATGTTTTAATATTACATGTAAATTCTTTTACATAATTAATGTATAATTGAAATTATGATGAGATGATAATTATAAGATTCAATTTGTATTTATGTATTATTCTTAAATTATTCCTAGTTGTGATTTCATTAAGTCAAAATATCAATGAAACGGTAAAATTAGCATATATTATGTTTCTTTCTTACGAAGAAAGTAATTGATTTTGTAATTTAAAGTATGAAGATACTTAATATGATATATATGTACTTATTAGAGAACAAGTTCACAGAACGAACCCGACTATGAAGATCTTAAATAAAATATTACTTATATGTTTGTAGATTTTCTCATAATGATCACTACAAACAAAATAGATTTTTGCAACGAAAATTATTGACGAAAAATAAAGCTTTTTTGTCGGGAAAAAAAATTGGCGATGGAAATTATTGACGAAAAGAAACATAAGAGAAACGACCGTTGATAAATTTAGCGATGGAAGTTTGTGAGCCTATTGGTAGCATTAATGATGGAATTTTGGATTTTCGTCGATAAGTTAAATAAAATTTACCGACGGATTTATAGTATTCTATTGCTACTTTGCAGACGGAATTTCAATATTCTGTCAGTGAATTTGCTGTCGGTAACTCGTATGTCTGTCACTAAAGTTACCAAAGGACATTTAACAATCCATCGCCAAATTTATCAACGGAAACATGAACTATCGCTAAATTTTTACTAACGAAATGATATATTCCGTAGGTAACTTATGGACGGATTTATTTATTCCGTCGCTAATTATAGATGGAATATCATATTCCTCGCTAATTAGCAATGAAATGTACCAATAGAAGGTATCGTTCTATTGCTAATATTGTTGTTCTATCGGGAAATTTAGCTTTGATAAATTTCTACTACCATTTCTCACTTCCTATCTGAGTTTTCTGTTCATAATCTTGTGATTTTTTGTATATTTAATTTGAGTAAATAATATAACATTGATTGACAAATGTAAAGTAAACATTATCCTGAGTGTTAATATAATAAAAAATTAAAATGTACACAAATAAGCTTCTTGAAATTAACTGTAAATTAAGAATCTGTATAAAAACTTAAGAGTGGCAAAATATCAAATATATTCACTTATTCATCTAATCTATGCAGGTGGTGAAGGCGGATGCTCTGACTGCTGAAATAAGGTATTATCCCTCCCCTTCAATTGATCCATCTCATTATAGAGTTGAGTTATGTACTCCATCGACTATTGCAACTAAGTTGTCAACCTCTCCATTGTGCTCTCAAGCTGGAGGAATCTCTCATTTGATGTAGACCGCCTACTAGATCTAGCTATAATAGATGTGGAGGACTGCGAATAATATGTGTTCACAAATGAATAAAGATATCAATGGGTTGAGCTGGGCATGGGCCGGGCTAAGATAAACCAGCCTGTGGCCCGACCCGACCACTAGCTAATCAACCGATGGCCCGGCCAGTGGCCCGAAAAAAGAAAAATCTGTAAACTCCTCTTTGTTTTATTTTTTAAGAAAACTAGTAAAAAAACGGCATCATTTTTTAAATAATGGTTGGGCCGACCATGGCCAACTCATGGCTTGATCAACTCGGGCAAAAAAAATGTATGATGGGTTGGCCCCTTTTCGTCATCCTTACAAATGAACCCAAGCTGAAATCCTTCCACGTAGTCCCTACCATCCACTACATCAAAATACACCTGACTTTCATTAACAATTTCAGAGTTCTGAGATTATCGTTCAACGCTTTCTTGTATTTTGTCCTATTATTATAATTGTTTATGTTAATAAGTGATACTTTTTAAGAATTAATATTAAAGTATAGATTTTAAATACATGAACTTGTTTGCATTGGATGTTAAAGAAGGTCACACCATCATGCTTCTTGATATGAGTGTGTAAAAAGAATTGACGTGGTGTAGACTTCCTTCCTATAGACTTTTCCTGCATCAGAATAAATTGTTATAAGTGTACTAAAATTTAAAAAAATTTCAGCAAAATGTTCTCTATTTTTATGATATTTACCCATTGTTAGACAAAAATTTTTTTAACTTAACAACACAACCATTAATGACACCAGACATTTATAACATTATTATTCTCCATAATGCACATATATTTTAATTTTAAATTTCATATATCAAATTATCTTGAAATCAAATTTCATACTTCAAAGTACAAAAATCAGAATATAAGTGTCAAATTTTGATACTTACAAGTTGAAATGCATGCTCCTGGTGAATTAAAGATCCTCTAATGTGTACGGATAGGCTCTCTCCTTCTGATCCTCCACGTCCATTGGCAGAATTGCACTATGAAATGGATATTGCCTCGGTGATGCCTAATACCGCTGCCAACCACTCCATATTTCTTCATATATATATGGTGGTTGTACACCATTCTTGTAAATCGAAGCAAGAAAGACTCTATAACACGTACGAGCTCCTCTCTCCCATACATTATAAATATAATATCAAATTTTGGATCCTAAAAAATTATTTCTAAAAAAGATACAGTAAGTACTTATAAATGGCAATATTTATCTAATTAATGTATAAAATTTAGATAAACTAAAAATTAAAGAATATATTTTGTGTACATCAAACTCCTGATAATAAAAATTCTTTGTTGGCCGAGAGATTTTCTTTCATATATAACCCTTAAGATCTATCCTCTCCTTGAACTTGAATGAGATATTTATTAAGTACATTCCAGACGGAACCAACTTAATATATAAGTTATTTTAGATCATTTTCAAATTAAAACCTATAACTTCAGTATAGACTTATAGCGTTATCATGTATTAGAAAATTTTTAAAATTTTACTTCCAAATTGTTGACAATTGTGATATGTGTTCTTCCATCAACTCCCTTAGCTCCAGGCTACAAGTTGCCTCCTTCATCCACAACGTTTACCCTTAATATCTCTGTAGGAATAGGAGAGTATGGCGTGATCAGATAAGGGTAAGGGATTAACTTTTAAAATTCGCAGAAACAGTAGAGTAGTTTTTTGGAGATGGTACTCGCAATACGCAGATTTAGGGAGTAGGTAGCTCACCCCAATGTCCTTTCTCCCCTTTTCTAAGTGTGAATCTTAGACACAGCTTATGGGCATTACAACTTAGGCCCTCAGGATAGGTGTATGGGGTCTGAAGGCTTGGCAAACCTTCAGGGTCTCTGAGCAAGGACCCCTTAACGTAACGGTAGAAGAGGTGAGTCGGTTGGTGCCGCTTATTCGGTACGCGTGGACCTAGACCCCATCAGGTATACCCTGTATTTTTACGTATTTTTGTATTTCATGTAAATTTTATTTACTTAATATTTTACTGTGATAGTTGTGCCTTTTCTCTTTGTAACATGCATCACTCTTATTATTGTCTCATTTGCATGTGGGTCTACCAAAAACAGTCTCTCTATTATGTAGGGGTAAGAATGCGTACTATCAGACCTCCCCAGACCTTGCTTCATTGCGAGACTTCGGACTGGGTGATGATGATGATGATGATATCTGTCGGTATAGGGGTGGTGGATGGTGTAGCAGGGTTGCTGGATGGTATAGCAGCAGGTACAGATGGTGATGTATCATCTGGATGTGCAGTAGCATCTACATAATGTGATGCTTCACCTAGAAATGCATTGGCTTCTCCAAATCCTGATACCCTGAACCTTAGCCATAACATATCCTATTTTCTCTTTGGTGGCATATTTTTAACCTGAAAATCACGTTTTATTGAATTTTCTAGTAACAAAACAATATAAAACAATATATATCAATATATTGTTAATGTAATAATAGATTTATTCATATAAGATTCTATTACAAACACAAATTAATCTCTATTAGCACTTAATTGTAAAATAAAATCATCATCATCTTCTTTTTTTTCGAAGAATTAGAATCAAACTCAGGCTCCTCTTCAGATCTCTTTCCCTCCTTATCCTCTCCAGCTAAAATTTCAACATATTCATTATTTGGATCGTTCAAATATTCATTTTCATCATATGTTACACATGCATTTATTTCATAAACATCTTCTTGAAGCGCTTCACTTTCAATTCTCTTATTTTCTCCTTTGCAGGTAATTCAAAAGCACCTTTAGGTTTTATTTTGCATACAGCCAACCAATCTGATTAATCTCATCTTAGGTTGAGAAAAAGGACATAATACACTTGGATCGCTTGCGTCGCTAACACGAAAGGTTCAAATTGTCTAAATCTTCTTTGTTGGTTGATTTCAACTAGATTGTATCAACTGTGCACTTTTGTTCCAACATTAGGACTTGGATCAAACCATTCATACTTAAATATCACACTCCATTTTATTGACAATGAAGGGTAATCAATTTCAAGTATCTCAATAATTTTACCATAGTAATCCATTAATTCTCCCTGTATGTTAACCCTATTATTTGCTATTGTCATGCTATGACCATGATATTCTGTATGAAATTTATATCCATTAACAAAATACATCAGATACTATTTAATAGTTCGTAAAGGTCCTTCCGTAAGATTACATATGAACTTGTTCTCTATCGAATTTTCTGAGGCCTACACAAATTTTTTTATCATATTAAGTAGTATAATGTCATCTAATCACTTTGATATGATAATTCGACCGTTTCAATTATTACAAGCGAAACTTACATATTTCTTAAACTATTGAGGAAAGTGTCTTTTAACTTTTTTAATGATGTCATCTTGTGTTATTTCGGGCATTAGCTCGTGTAACCATTGCTCGTATAATCTAAAAGCATTATTATGTATTTTAGTTGTGAAAAACAGTAACTTTGGAAACTCAAATAATCTATTCCAAAATCAACTTATACTTATTGTACGAAAGATTGAACCTCTTGATAATTAAATAAAATGTAACCATGGGCAGCCTCTATTTCTTCTGTTGTTAACAGTCTTCTTGTTGAACGTCCATATGTTCATCCTAGATATGTTAAAATGGATAAGTTACTATCAACATCACCCGTTTCTCTCCCATCGTTATTACGAGGAACTTTTCTTTCTCTTGTATGCACACGCAGCTTAAAATAATATGAACAAAATGTACTTGCTTCTTTCATTAAATAAGCATTACATATTGAACCTTTAACTCTAGCCTTGTTTTTGACGTTTTTCTTCAAATGATTCAAATAACTACACTAAAAATAGATTATGTAAATTCTGTGATTAAAGCATGCTATAACTTTTATTTAAATATTAACTATAATTACCTCTTTAATGGATACATCTATCGATATTGAATCAAACCAGCAAGTTTAGTCTCATGTGCTAAATGTACGGTTAGATGCTTCATACAGTCAAAGAAGCTTGAAGGAAAATCCCCTTCTAATTTGCACAAGATAACCGAAATTTCCTTTTCTAGTTTTTCCATTTCAACTAACATTATTTCAGATAATGTTAAGCTTTTGAAAAACAAACTTAACTCTATTATAGCTTCCCAAACCTTATTCGGTGGCAACTCCCAAAATGCAATTCACATTAACCTTTGCATAAACGTATGACAATGATGACTTTTCATCTCAAATAATTTGTACTTCCTCATGTCTACTCACTTTGCCAAGTTTTAAACATAACCACAAGAAACTTTAAACTTTTCATCCATTCACACAAAATTTCTTTTTGTTTTTTCTTGAAAGTGTAACATGCTTTCTTATATTTACCGGTATAAAGATCTTTATCTATCTTATTTTTTCTATAAAAGATTTTCAAATCAGCTCGTGATTTTCTATTGTCCTTTGTCCTCCCTTCAATATTCATTATCAGACTGAACATATTGTCATATTTTTTCAGTATGCATCACATCTAGATTATGAAGTATCAAATTAAATTTCCAATATGGCAAATCTTAAAAGATGTTGTGTTTTCTCCAACCAAAGTTTTTACTAATTCTTGTATTAACTTCATCAACTTTAAGTTCTGTAATTTTCGGCAACCCTAATTCATCAGTCTCCTGCAATATCTCTTCACCAACTTTATGCAGGGGAGGGGGTATTTATACCATCCTATTTTAGTGAACTTTTTTTTATTGTATCTAAATAGATGATCTAGAGTAAGAAATTTTCTGTGGTTGTCAAACCAAGATGTTTTAGCCCCGTTTGGAAGATAAAACGTCTCATAATCACTGCCACAATAATAACAAGCCAATTTTCCTACTATGCTCTATCCAAAAAACATAGCATACGCTGAGAAATCACTAATAGTCCACATTAAAGCTGCTCTCAACAAAAATTTTATTTAAGAGACACATCATATGTCTCTACACCATATTCACAAAGATGATGCAATTCAGATATCAATGGTTGTAAGAATACATCAATTTTATACTTTGAATTTGTAGGCCTTGACACGATCACTGTCAATAACATATATGCTCCATTCATACACATCCATAGAGGCAAATTATAAGGAGTAATTATAATTGGTCATGATGAATATTGTTGGCCGAATTGAGCAAAAGGTTAGAATCCATCTGTCGAGAATCCTAACCTAACATTTCGACTTTCAGCTGCAAACTCATAATGGGTATTATTGAAATGTTTTCTTACAAGTGCATCCGATGGATGGCTCATTATTCCATTTTTCTGTTTATGTTCATTATGCCATCTCATATGAGATGTAGTAATATCAGAGGCATATAGTCTTTGAAGTCTTAGAGTAAGTGGGAAATATTACATTTGCTTCCAAGGTACTAATTTCTGTTTCATAGTACGCTTTCTAGGTTTGAACCTAAATAGACCAAAAAAGTTACACTCTTGTAATTCCACATTATCTCCCCAAAACAATATACATCTCAATTTACAACAATCAATTTGTTCAACTAGCAAACCCAGATCCCTAATAAGTTTCTTCAAATGTAAAAATTATCAACCATTGTATGATCAGGAAACAATGATTCATTATATCAAGCAAGAATTTTATCAAAATTTTGATAAGGAATATGCCTTTTATACTTTATGTTTAATATTCAAACAATTGAAGATAATTAAGTCATAGTCTCATAATTTGCCCATAATTCTTGGTCAGTTTATTGTAGTAAGTTAAAAAAACTATTTTGCATATGGGTTTGATTCTTCTTCAAGATTTTTTATATTTTCCTTAAAGGTATAACTGACTGCATCATAAACCATTTGGATGTAAGGATGTTCAATTACACCCATATTACTTGTTCTAAATCCAGTCCCCCCTTCAAACTCATCCACATTTATTAACAAGTTTACTTTATTACCCTTTGAGGTGCTACAAATTAATATCTCCCCATGTCGTGTCCACTCAAAATAATTTGGAACAAACCCTTTTCTTAACAAATGGAGATTCACTTCATCAATAGGAAGAAAACAAATATGTTTGCACTTTTTACATGGACATCTAATCTTTGGGTCATCCATATATGTAGGTTGAGAACATGCATCGTGAATAAAAGCTTCAACTCCCTCAACAAACCCAAGATTAATGAAACCATTGGGTTTAAATCATTTATACGTCCAAGTTCTATCGACTTTACTCATTTATGCGAAACTATTATTTAAAAAAGTGATTTGATAGTTAGTATCCTTCATTTCCTCTAAGTTTACAAAACATTTAATCTTTACTTTATAGAACATCCCCTAAGTTTTTACAGGTCTCTGACCATTGATTAATAAAAGATTAAAACCAACCTATCCCACCATATGAGTTCACAATTAGAAAACTCAATCACAACCAATTCCACCATATTGATTAGATAATCACCACATTTTAACTTATAATAACCTTACAAATGAACTATAATTTATACATCTAGCCATCAATTATTCTAACAATATTCCAAATATGAACTGAAGTTAGACAACTTAATTGATAGGCAACATATGTAAGTATATATCAGTCAAATAAAACAATAAGCCAACCAATTTCCTGTAACAAGTGATGTTAAGAAGTAAAAAAAAAGTACATACATGTATTAAATCCAACACTACATCGAGCAATCACAATGAAGTTCAAGTATTCATTTTTTAATTAATCACCTACAAGTTTCTTTTCAAAGTTTGAATTTAAACAAGCATTATGGTTCGTGGAATTATTATGCCATATGAATCGAGAAAGCAAGTTCTCGTTGTGACTCCTAAGCTCATGCAATTTTTCACCGATAAGCCTCATAGGAGCTGCATCACAAGCTTTTAGCCTATATACTATCTAATGGGTTTATTATGCAAAAAATTGTCTTGTCTATTAAAGCTATGAATTTCTTATGTTAATACGAAGTTTGAATTAATCACAATGAAGTTCAAGTATGCATGTTTGAATTAATTACCTACAAGTTCATTTCCAAAATTTGAATTTAAATAAGCACTATGGTTCATGGCATTGTTACACCATATAAATTAAGGAAGCAAGTTCTCATTGTGACTCTTGGGCTTATGGAATTTTTCACTGATAAGTCTCATGGGAGCTGCAGCACTGGTTTTCAGCCTATATACCATCCTAGGGGTTTATTATGAAAAGAATTGTCATGTCTATTGAACCTATGAGTTTGTTATGTTAATACTAAGTTTAAATTAATCACAATGAAGTTCAAATATTCATGTTTGAATTAATCACCTACAAGTTCAATTTTAAAGTTTGAATTTAAACAAGTACTATGGTATATGGCATTGTTATACCATATGAATCAAGGAAGTAATTTCTCGTTATGAAGGCTCGTGGAGTTTTGTTACTGATAAGCCTTATAGGAGCTGCATCTTATGTTTCCAGCCTATATACTATCCTAGGGGTCTATTAAACTAATGAATTTCTTATATTAAACCTATGAATTTTTTGTATTAATACTAAGTTTGAATTATTCATAATCAAGTTCAAGTATTCATGTATGAATTAGTCACCTACAAGTTCATTTCCAAAGTTTGAATTTAAACAAGCACTTTGGTAGCATTGTTACACTATATGAATCGAGATAGCAAGTTCTCGTTGTGACTCTAAGGCTCATAGAATTTTTCACCGATAAGCCTCAAGAGAGCTGCATCATGAGTTTCCAACCTATAAACTATCCTAGGAGTTTATTATGAAAAGAATTGTCATGTCTGTTAAACCTATGAATTTCTTATGTTAATACTAAGTTTGAACTAATCACAATGAAGTTCAAGTATTCATGTTTGAATTAATCACTTACAAGTTCATTTCCAAAGTTTGAATTTAAACAAACACTATGGTAGATGACATTGTTATACCATACAAATCGAGCAAGCAATTTCTCTTTATGACTCCTAGGCTCGTGGAGTTTTTTACTGATAAGCCTCATGGGAACTACATCATAGGTTTCCAGCCTATATAATGTCCTAGGGGTTTATTATGTAAAGAATTTTCATGTCTATTAAACGTATAAATTTCTTATGGTAATCCTAAGTTTGAATTAATCACAATGAACTTCAAGTATTGATGTTTGAATTAATCACCTACAAGTTCATTTCCAAAGTTTGAATTTAAACAAGTATTTTGGTATGTAACATTGTTACTATGAATCAAGAAAGCAAGTTCTTGTTGTGGCTTTTAGGCTTATGGAAATTTTTACCGATAAGCCTCATAAGAGCTACATCACGGGTTTATAGCCTATATATCGTCCTAGCAATTTATTATGAAAAGAATTGTCATGTCTATTACACTTATGAATTTCTTATGTTAATACTAAGTTTGAATTAATCACAATGAAGTCTTGAATCCATGATAATATTTATAAAGATTGATTCATGTTTGAATTAATCACTTATAAGTTCATTTCCAAAGTTTGAATTTAAACAAGCACTATGGTATGTGGCATTGTTACACCATATGAATCGAAAAAGCAAGTTCTTGTTGTGACTCCTAGGCTTGTGAAAATTTTCACCAGTAAGTCTCATGAGAGCTGCATCATGTGTTTTCAGCGTATATACTATCCTAAGGGTTTATTAAACAAAGAATTGTTATGACTATTAAACTTATAAATTTCTTATGTTAATACTAAGTTTGAATCAATCACAATGAAGTTCAAGTATTCGTGATTGAATTAATTACCTACAAATTCATTTCCAAAGTTTGAATTTTAACAAGCACTATGATATGTGGCATTGTTACACCATATGAATCAAGAAAGCAAGTTCTCCCTGTGAATCCGAGGCTTATGGAATTTTTCACCGATAAGCCTTATAAGATTTGCATCACGGGTTTCCAACCTATATGCCTTCCTAGGGGTTTACTATGCAAAGAATTGTCATGTCTATTAAACTTATAAATTTCTTATGTTAATACTAAGTTTAAATTAATCACAATAAAGTTCAAGTAATCATGTTTGAATTAATCACCTACAAGTTGATTTCTAAAGTTTAAATTTAAATAAAAGCTATGGTAGGACGTGTATTCAAGTGATATAAGCCTTACATTGTTTTATCCAAGCCAATTATATTCCAATTTTTAAGTTCTATATCTAGTGACACTTTGATTATAATCAAAAAAATAATGAGATCCTCTTATCAATTTTCTAAAAGTTAACAAATTTAAATAAAAAATGGTAATAATAGAAGTCATGTTAGAAAAAATAGACCATGATCATATAAGAGTCATAAGAGAAAAGATTCATTGAAAGATATATATAAACTAAAAAGGATCAAGATTAGAAGTTATATTGGATGAATAATGCAATTAATCATTATTTTGTGAGTATTGGAATTAAATTATTGCCTATGCCTTTTTGTAATTCATCTTAATGGAGAAATATTAGGAGAGTGCTCAATATAATTGCTATGAAGAGGTATTGCAATAAATGGAACCTTCTTTATGATTAAACATTTGGACATTCTTTTGACAAAATAATTAGGAATTTCACTATACAAGTAAAAGCACTAGGGACATATGGCATGTTGATCATATGGATTTTGAGTAACATAATTCGGAACGTGTGATGCCCTAACCAATCAATATAAACACATATGAAGATCACCTTCCAATCTTGTCCAAAACCATATATGTATATAAGAATAAAGAAACAAGATAAAATTGAAGCAATCATAAGTAGTTAACTAGTATTAACTTAATAATAGAGAAATAACAATCATTAGAGTATCTCACCTAAGGTAGATTTGTTATTATCTTAAAAATGGTATGAGTGAGGAAATACTTCAACTCCCTACATAAAAAAAAAGAGAGAGAGAGGATAGACATATAAATGGGAAAGTGTAAAATCTTGAAACAAAGAAAGCAATTATGCACCTATAATAAAGATAAAAATGTGTCCCAATAAAATAGCATTTTAATGTTTAAACATCCTAAACATAAACCAGTTAATATATTTAAATTTCACCTGCATTGAATGATAAATAAACTTTTCTAGGAGTTTGTTATACATTGAAATTCCATTGAAATAAACAACTATAACCCACCTATATATGTATACAATGCTTAATTCATTAACTACATAAAAATATTAAGTGCATTAGTAAGACCAAATGACATAGTTAACTAGTCATATAATCTAAATTAGATTTATTATTTCAAATTATACAAGCAATTGTCCTAATTATAGTAATTATATAAATTAAAAAAAGTAATTTTCATGATAAAATCAATAAAAAATCTTAATATATGTTTTGTAATGAATAAATCCATTCTCTTGCCTCTTAAACTCTTAACAACTCTTTATTATGCCTAAGATCACTCCCATAATTCATATATAATCTACTTATACTTAAAATAACCTAAAACATTCATTAGAAACAAAAACTAATCATTTAATGGATAGGATAGTAGCATTGGTCAATTAATTCTATTACAAACTTGTGGTATATGTTATTAAAAGATTAATACGAGGAAACACAAAGGAGTAAAGTGTATTGAACCTTGAAGTATTCAAAAAAATTTAAATATATTATGATATATTAACAAAGACATAAATACTAGGAAAATAAGTGTGCATTATAATCTAAAAAGGAAATAATTATGACTAATAAAAAGAGGAGAAGCCAAAAATCTTACTTGCTGAAGAAAACTAATGTTCTTAATCTTAGGAAGCTTATTCCGTCACCTTAAAATTTTCCTACAAAAACAATTCAATTATGAAAAATCAAGAACATGAATTTAAAATAACAAAGTAATTTTTAGCGGGAAGAATAATAGTAACTCTAACATTTTAGATAGATAAATGAAAGATACATTTTCAAACAAGGTGGTGTTTCTAGGTTAGAGACTAAAAGTAAGTCTTTAAGTGAAATTCAAACTCAAGCCTAATTCATCTAGGTAAATTTCATATACATAAATAATGGTAAATGAATAAAATAAAAGCCTAATTTTTTCACCCTTGTCATCTTTGTGATAATACTAGGAAATATTATGTTCTTGGCTACTCCTTAACATGAACTCATTCAAAATGAATGGCCTAGCTTACTTTGCTTTTTAGAAATTAATATTAGATTTCTATTTATTAATCCATATTTCTCTTCGTCTTCTTTATAAATTTTATTATGTTACAAACCAATCTAATATTGGTATATCCTTTTCTTACTTCTTGTGAGTGATGAAAGTCCATCCTTAAAGACAAAGCGTTGTTTAATAGGATGAATGACCAATTGATAATATTCGTAGTACTTTGGATCATCCACCTTATTTGCCTCCTCTTATTTTTCATCTAAGGAAAATCAATGAGTTTAGCTTCTAAAAGGTTGTCTAACATCTCTCTATCCTTTAATGAATTGTTTCTAGCTCCTTTTTCACTAAAGATGTTACCATTATTTCTTGCTTCACTTTACCTTTTAGAATGGACTTAAACAATCCCTTATTTATTGTAATGACTTGTTTATTTTCGTTTGTAGAAGACTTGTGCCCTTTGTGCACTTTTTTTCTTTATTCTTCTTAGGCTCTTGATTTGGTAACATTTTTTGACTAACTATAATAATATTAACTCTATATCACGTGCATGAATTGCTAAGTCTTTAAAATCTTAAGTCTTATTCCTTTTAAGATGTAGTAAAGTCCCCAATGCATACCATGAATACATATAAATGAAGCAATCCCATATGAGCAGTAGCTAATTATATTATGTACAAAATCATATTACGCTTTAATACACAAAATCATATTATGTACAAAATATGATTTTGTAATCATCTTTACTTTTCACTTGACTTATAAAAACTTAATAAGTTTTTAATCATTTTTTGTAACCATTTTTGCTTTTCACTTGACTTATAAAAATTTAATAAGTTCTTCCTAAAGTATATGTATTTTCATTTGGACTTTGCTAATTTGGATTTCTTTTACTTATCACCACTAATAAGTATTTGTTAGCTTCACAATACATTACAAAAATATGAATGTATGGGATTTTTATTACGTAAGATTTCTACAGTTTTCACTTTATCAATTGAATTTTGTGATTATATTAAGTCAAATTTATGACATTTTTAATTATATATTTTTAATTATTTAATATCTCTAATATATTTTAACAATTATATTGTAGTGTTTTTGTAAGTTGTCTACCTTAGATGGTATTTATACAAGTATGTTACGATCTAAACAAAGCAAGATAAATTAAATTCTGTCTAGATCAACTAGAGGCAAGTGTACCTCATCGACAAGTAATATAAAACGGTAAGAACCGGATATCGTACTCAAGGGATTCCAACACGTAAGTGAATTAAATTAAACGATGCAAAATTACTCAGATGATTAAGAATTGATTGATTTGAAAATAAAATAAAGTAAACGAATTAAGAAAATATGCAAGATGCAAAGTACGAATTAAAAACAACTGGACTTAATCAACTAATAGAAATTGATTAAGGTATTGGATTTCAATTGGATTGGATACTAAAACCTGTAATGATGGATTGATTTAGGATTTACTTCACTTAAGCAAGTCAAACTCAATTTTCATAGGAATTCTCTTCTCTTTTAAATCCAAGTTACCTAGTTGGTTCACAAATAATTTGGAATAAAAGACATTCAATATAAGAAGCCTAAAATTAAATTTATTAATCATAAGTATCCTCACATAAGATCCTAAAGTTGGTCTACGCTTTAGTATCAAGTATGTTGCTTGATTAATTTTTCTCACAAATTAAACCTCATTAGTTATCACATTCAATCATCTAAGACCTTAATCTAGGCAATCAAGCTAAATTAGAACTAAATATGCATTCATTCAAGCAAAAACTAATACTACAAAAATTGTTGTAGATCCAACATTAATTTTAACCTCAACCAAGAAAAAACTTACTTATACATATTCATCAATTTAACACAAATCATGGTCATAATATCTATTTGCATTGATTCAATTCATAAAAATTAAAACAATTAAGGAATAAAAACAAATTAAAAACACCCAATATTTACTCTGCTTCCACTGCTGCATTTTGTCTCACGCCTCTGTCTTCAGCTGCAGCTCTCTCCCGCGTTCGTGTTCATTGACATGACAAATAAACTCTTCGATTCACCCCTCTTTTTCACGCATAACTACTGCTCATGCTCCTTTCTCTCCGTCGCCAGTTGCTTCTCTTGTTTCCATGTATTGAATGTTTTAATAAGGGTTTTTGGTCCACCCTTATAAATGCACGACTACGCTCCTCGTTCCTCTCTCTATGCCGCTAGCTACATCTTCTTTTCTTCGTATTGAATATGTATTGAATGGCCCTCCAGGTCTTTTGGTCCCACTCTTCTTCACGCACACTCACGTTGTTTCCTCTCTCTCTGTCACCACCAGTTTTCTTTTCTTTTATCTGTATTGAATGTTCATCCAAATGTACTCCTTTTTTCACTCCTCTTATTCACGTTTTTGACCTCTCATACATGCAAAGCAAAACCCCCTCTCCTTTTTATGCACAACCCTCATTCTTGTCTTCCAAAACATTAACGTTTCTTAGGTGGCCAAAATGTTAACGTTTTTTAATCCTTGCTTCCTTTCAATGCTTTTCTTGATTTATGCT
>JANIJH010000225.1:71174427-71190402 GCA_024520975.1 Erythroxylum areolatum | reverse complement strand
GGTCCAACAGTTCACAAAACATTAAGGTTTTAAATCTAAGAGATTTCCTAATCAAGTATGCAAGTTGTAAAAGTCTATTTATGGACTTAAACAAACATTACAGAGTTGGAATATCGATTTTGATGAGACAATTAAAGAGTTTAATTTTATAAAAAGTGTGGATGAACCATGTGTCTATAAGAAGGATATTGGGAGTGCAATCATTTTCCTAATGCTATATGTGGATGATTTATTGCTAATTGGAAATGACATACCGATCTTCAAGTCTGTAAGGATTTAGTCATCTAAGAACTTCTTCATGAAGGATATGGGAGAAGCATCCTATATTTTGGGAATAAAGATATATAAAGATAGATCAAAGAGGTTGATTGGGTTATCCCAATCTTACTAAAGAGGTTGAGCATAGAGAATTCCAAGAGGGGAATCCTACCCATGTTGTATAAGATTTCTCTCTCACAGAGTGTATGTCCTAAAACATAAGAAGAGATATATAAAATAGATTATGTTCCATATGCTTGACTAATTGGATCAATCATGTATACGATGCTATGTACTAGATAAGATGTCTCTTATGCTTTGTGCACAACGAGCAGGTTTCAAACCAATCCAGGTGAGTGTCATAGAAAACTGTGAAAAACATCTTAAAGTATTTGATAAAGACTAAAGATATTTTCTTGGTCTATAGAGAAGCTGAACTAAGAGTTTGGGGTATTCATATGCTAGTTTTTAGTCAGATTTAGATGATAGTAAATCAAAATCAGGGTACATCTTCCCTATAAATGGTTGTACAGATATCTGGAAGAGTTCCAAATAGCCAATCATTACATATTCAACGATTGAGGCCGAGTACATTTCAGTGTCAAAGGTAGCAAAGAAAACAGTTTGGATCAAGAAGTGCATCATTAAATTTGGAGTGGTTCATAGCATTATTGAGCCTATAGTATTGTACTATGACAACAAGGCATCATTGTCGCAGCCAAAGGAACCAAGGTATCAAAAGGAACACTTTGTAATAAACAAAGTTGAAGATGCTTGACAATAAGGTATCAAAAGAAACACTTTGTAATAAACAAAGTCGAAGATGCTTGACAATAAGATATCAAAAGAAACACTTTGACCTTGTTTAGCAAATAACTGATTATATTAGCTGTTAGCTGATAGCTGATTTGACTAGCGAATTGCATTAGTTGTTTGTTAGAGATGTTTGGTAAAATTAGCTGGTTATATATAAAATGACTTATAATGACATGATTTTAAAAAAAATTATAAGGGTATGAATATTATACATCTTAGTATTTTGTTGAATATTCTTATAGGAATTTAAATTTTAGATATTTAATTCTACAAAAATTAGATTTATAACTTTAATAAAAACATAGAACATTTATTAATAATAATAATAATAATAATTTGCAATTAATTTCACTACTTAATTAGTTTTACTAATTTGAATTAGACTATTTCAACAAAATAAATATATAAATACTATTTTATCATCTTAATATTGATATTTATTACTTAATTTAAAATCATTTGATCTCTTAATTTAAAATGAGTAATAGAATTAACTTGTGAATATTATTCAAAAATTATGTAAAATTGTAATATATATTTTTAAAATATTATATTATAAAAACATTTTTTATCAAATTACTATTTGTTTATATATAATAATTTAAGATTATCATACTTCTTTTGGTAACAAAAGAACTATTAAATAATTAAATAATATTAGAAAAAGATAATTTATATCTCCATTCTTATCTCTTTTTCATGTATATCTTGATTTATATAAGGAACAGTTGCTAAATGGCATCAACTCTTCCTTAGGCATAGAATGATTTGTAGAGGATTCATCATGAGACAAGTATTTATTAGCTCTCACACAAAGATTATGGAATGAGGCATTTGAGGATCCTATAGGAGATTTCAAGGTGCTACACTAGACTAGCAGCATGCATGACTACTAATCCTTATTTGACATGTATTGATTCTGCCTTCAAATCCCTGAACCTCACTTGATTGGTTTCTTCTTAAAGAGGTTAAAACATGAGATTAAGTTGCTTCTAAAATTGTTAAGGCCTAAAACATTATAATAAGGCTACATTAGCCAAGAAGCAAGAACCTATAGCATATGTCTATTTTCTTAACTATAAAGGAACTAATAAACCTTATACACCTCATAATAATCATACTTTTATTTCATCTGTTTTTTCTATACCAACTGTGAACTACCAAGATGGACTCTTACCAACTCCTCCAAAAATAAAATTCAAATATATGCCCCATAAACCTCTCTCAAAACCATCCAAATAACTTAACAATAAAGATTTCAAAGAAAAGAGAGCCAAGGGAGTTTATTTTTGGTGCAATGATAAATATACATCAAGTTATAAATGTAAGAAGAAACAATGAAACTTGTTCCTGGTAGAAGATAAGGACTTAGAAGCAAAGATAGAGGTGGAATATGATAAGGAGACTTTGGTAGGACCACCCATTTTATCTTTATAAACCACATCAGGAACTTTTATAATGACCTTTCAACAATTGAGAGTGTTAAGAATATGTAGAGGACCTATAAATATACTTATAGACAATGGGAGCAACCACGATTTTGCAGATGCATCACTAATTAAAAAGGTCCTTATGAGGGCTTTAAAGTGAAACACCTTAAAGCTACAGTAGGGGTAGACCTCAATTAGTCTATTAGAGTGTAAGAAGATGGGATGGCAAATGAAAGGGATGGTCTTTTCTTCTAATGCTTTGATATTACCCTTAAGATGATGTGATTTAGTTTTGTGATTTCAATGGCTCTCCACTCTTAACGGTGTCTTATGCAACTTTGGCAAACAAAAATGACATTCAATTGGAGTGTGGAACATATTCAGTTCAACAATCATATAAGTCAACCCAAATTAGTAGCCCCAAAGATTTTTTCTTGTTATTATCCAAACCCCAATCTAATAGTCAACTCTATCTGTTAAGGGCAATATGTTCCTTAATTCAACAATTCTTGGAGCTTTCAATAAGAATAACCTCTTGAAAGAGGAAGAAATAGTTTTAGTATGTCTCTTGGCAGAGTTCAGTCCATTGTTAGTAGAACCTAAAGGATTACCCCTTCTTGATCTCATGACCAAAAAATTCCTCTCGATGGAGTGAACCTGTTAACATAAGGCCATACAGATATGAGAGTTTGTAGAAAAGCGTCATAGAGGAATTGATAAAGGATATCTTAAATTATAGGGTTATCTAATATAGTCATAATCATTTTTCTTCTCTAACTATTTTCATTAAAAAGAAAGATAGCTCATGGCATTTGTGTGTTAATTAACATGAATTGAATAAAAATAACATTCATTAAGGATAAATTCCCCATACCCATCATAAAAAAATCTTGGATAAATTTTATGGTGCCGCCTAAGTTTCCAAGCTAGATCTTAGGTTAGACTACCACTAGCTAAGAATGCACTCCTTTGATATCCATAAGACAACCTTTAGGATGCATGAAGGGTATTACAAGTTTTTTTAATGATATCCTTTAGGTTCACTAATGCTGTTTTTATCTTGGAAGGCCTAATGAACAAGTTGTTTAGAGGATACTTAAGGCTCTTGGTACTGATTTTCTTTGATGACAGCCTTATTTACAATAAAACTTTTGAGGACCATGTTAGGCACCTGAAAGTTACTTTGGAAAATTTGAAGGGTAATCATCTTCTTCCCAAAGGCTACAAATGTAGCTTTGATGTCTCCTAAGCAGAGTACCAGACGCATATTATCTCAAATTTTAGGATTGCTATTGACTCTAAAAAGGTGGAAACTATTTTTAAGTGGCTAAATCTTACTACTATTACAAAATTAAGGGGCTTCCTAGGTTCAACTGGGTACTACAAATGATTTTTTTAAGCATTTTAGCATTGTCAGCAAGCCTTTAATGGAGTTACTCAAGAATAATATGTTTACAAGGAGTGATAAAGCTGAAGAAGCGTCCTAAAGCTTAAAAACAACCCTTACCAATGGTCTTGTTCTGGAATTAACCAACTTCTCTAAACATTTTTTAGTTATGACGGATACTTGTGAATATGGTTTAAGGGCAACATTGAGTTAAGATGGACATCTTATAGCCATTGTAAGTAAACTTCTTTTTGCTAGACATCAAGGATTATCTATGAATGAGAAGGAATTCTTGCGGTCATTATGGTGGCTAAAGATTGACATTAGTACTTGAAAGAAAAACCCTCCATCATTTATATAAATCACAAAAGTTTGACGTTTCTATTAGAACAAAGAATGCATACACCATTATAACAAATATGACTCCCCAGATTATTAGTATATAACTTTGATAACAGGTATAAAAAGTGAAGGAAAAACTTTGCAGTTAATGCTTTGTCCCAAGTTTCTTGTGTTGAGCTTTATACATTAGCACTCGCTCAAGTTTAGACAAATCTATTTAAAGAGATAACAAAATAGCTAAGAAATTGATCCTAATATCAATCAAGATTAGACAAATCTATTGAAAAAGATTACAAAACAACTAGGAAATTGCTCCTATTGTGAATGACTTAAGAAGGAAATTGTCTAAAGGAAGTTAAATCTTGAGCTCCTATCAATGGGCTAAAGGGACTCTATGGTGAAAAGACAGAGTGGTGATTGCTTATGATAATAACTTGAGAACACATATAGTACCAATGATGCATGAAAGTCCATTAAGAGGACATTCTAGTATAATGGGAACTACTAAGAAATTGCGAACCTTGTTCCACTGGAAAGATATTCAAAGGGATGTTAGGAATTATATTAGAAGTTATCAAATTTGTTACCTTAATAAGTATAAAACTACTCCTTAAGTTGGATTACTTCAACCTCTGCCCATTCCAAGGAGATGTTAGACAGGCATCCATATGAATTTTGAATCATTGCTTAATGATTTTGGTAGTAATTGACAAATCTAAAAAGTATACTCGTTTCTTAGAATTGAAACATCCTTATTCTATAGAGGTAGTGGCCAAGATCTTCCTCTAATGTTTTTAAATTGCATGGGATACCCGAGACCATCATAAGTGATTGAGACCTTGTGTTCTTGAGTCAGTTTTGATAAGAGTTGTATAAATTACAGGTAGTAGAATTACATTTCTCATTTGTAGATCATCTCTAAATGGATGCCCAAGTAGAAATCCTTAATCGCTCTTTAGAGGCCTATCTGAGATGCATGATAGGTGATTTCCTTAGTAAGTAGTTTTAATGGCTTCCATTAGCGGAATGGTAGTATAATTCCACCCATCGCTCTTCTATCAACAACTCCCTATTTGAAGTGTTATACGGCTACCCTCCTTTAATATACATCCCGTAACTTGCTAAATATTCTACGTTCATGTTGGTTGACAACCTTTTGCAACATAGAAAGGCATCAACTTAGGTAATCAGATTGCACATGTAGAAGGCTTAAGAAAGGATGTGTCATTAAGCGAACAAGAAATGTAATGAGGGAATTTTGTATAGGAGATACGGTGTTTGTTAAACTTCAACCTTATATGCAAGTAACACTAGCTAATATATCCAACTAAAAGCTATTCCCTAGATTCTATGATCCCTTCAGAGTTAAAGATAAGGTGGAATATGTTGCCAATAAATTGAAATTTTCTCCTAAGGCAGTTATATTCAATGTCTTCCATGTGTCATAGCTAAAAAAGCATATATTTTCCACTAGTGTAGCGTCTCCAATTCTCTCACTTAGACTTAAGTGCAGAGGAAAGGATACTGAAAATCATCCTAGAAAGAAAATTGGTTAAAAAACGTGATAAACCTGTCAGCTAATTACATGTAAAGTGGTCAAATCTGGGGGAGCAAGTCACTTGAAATTTTTTTTTAATCTGCAAGATTTTCTAAAGAGGAATAAAGTTGATATGTGATCAAACAAAGGAACAAGAAGAACACAATGAATTTTCTATTAATATTATAAATTGATGTCGCATATCCTATAGCTTATATGAGGTTGATCAATTTTTAACTTTTATACATTGTTATTTTTATTTTTTACATTCTCAATGTAATTGTTATTAACATATGGATATATTTGTTATTGGTTAATGAGAAACTTTATCGAACATTCAAATATTTTTCTATCTAATTCTTCTTTCTCCATATCTTTTGTATCTCTCTCTCTTTCTCTCTGACACAGACTACTTCTCCTTATTTGCCAAATTTTCTAAAAACCCTTCCGACGTTAGCAAGTTAGAGTTTTGATTTAAACCCATTCCTATATGTAAGCCTAAAACTAGAGGTTTATTTTTTATGGTGGTGATCTACAACTCAACTACACTTAAAAAGAATAGTAATTTTGGGCCATAATAGTGACTACCAATCATTTCCTTGTGTTCCTCAATTATCATCATCTAATGCTAGTCGATGGATAGAATATAATAGGATGAGGGAGGCGTCATTTTCTTTTGCTCTACCTTGCCCGCTGTTCAGAAGTTAGAACTTGCAATAAATACTGAAGAAGAATTGTTCTGATTTTTTTCTAATTGAAAACGTTTAAATGAATCAACTACCGAATGAACAAGGCTTGATCACAAATGCAATTCAGTCAAATATCTCTGCTGACTTTTAGCCCTCCCACGTAGTCCTTAAAATGCAGCTTTAATTGCAGCCTTGCATAAGAAAAGTAAATAGAATCAAGTGGCGATCAATTTTTAGGAATGGTGCCAATTATAGATCAGTCGGCGGATACCATTACATGGACTCGCGTTCAAGGAAAATAAGATTTTCCTTGTCCTTTGGTCCCGTGACAGACAACTTTTCAACATCTTTTGACAATCCACCGAAGAAGATATGATTACATGACGCATTAGTCTTCAGAAAAATTCAATCCGCCAAGACCAACTAAAAAGGCTACATCAGCAGTGTTCCCTCCTGAATACATCAGCCTACAATTCCACTTATACATTCACATTACAGAATCTTCCTGTTTCAAATACGAACTTCTTTTGCTTATTCACAGGTACTGAACTAAACACAAACATCAGTGAAAAAAATGGAAAAGGCAGGCAAGATCGAAATTGCATAGGCAAAATCTAGAAGTTATAGTGATTCCCAAAATGAAAAAAGAAAAGCATGTTCTTATTATGTATACAGTCATCAAAGTTTTCGACGGATAGTTTACAATCTGGAGGGAAGACTCTTTCAGCTTTCCTGGCAAAAGCAAAATCCAAACACCTATATTTTAAAGTTGCAATCTGAGAATAATAAACATTAAAGAGCAAGAACCTTAGAGCAAACCGAAAACAACCTACACCTACAAATGAATAAAGGAAACAAGAGCAAAGAAAGTTGCACAGGCCATGGAAAAATGTTGTAGAACTGTAGGAGAAGCTATCCGGTTAGAGTCTCCCATTGCCAAACCAGCTAACCATGATCCATCTGTTAACATGGTTTCGCCTGACCCAGTTTCAGTCCCTGCTGATCCTGAGATGGAACCTGAGTAGCCCAACCCGGACCCGGACCCTAACCCTGAATCTAAACCAGAGCCCGAACCAGTTCCTCCTGTTGATCCCTGAGATGTTGATGATGATGTCATTGGTGTTGAATAACTTGTTGATTTCTGACTGCACATGTTAAAAGGAAAATGCCACTTATTCTCACAGGAATATTTAATTCTGGACAGATTCTTTGGCATCAAAATAAAAGCCAGCATTGATAGTAACCTAACAACCTCAATTAATCCCACATGAAATAAAGTAATCACACAAAAGGAAATCTTTCGCATTGCCAATTTGCGGCCATCATCCTCCCCAAAGAAGAAGGTGAATCTAACATCACCACTTGCACATAATTAACTATCCAGCGCACAGTCCCTTATCACTTTCAACAGCTAATTAATATCAGGAAAATCATGCCATTGCTTCCAACAAAAAAGAAGTCAAGAAAATAAACCACAAATCCACACAGAAATCATACATTATGAAAGTAACAAATCATGATACTAACCTAACAAGAATGTAGTTAAGGCAGACAAACAATAACAGTAGGACCATATCTTTATCACTATCCTATACCAGTATCGTTAGGAATTAACCATTAGGAAAGTAACAAAGGAGGCTCTTCTTTTACCTTGGAGAAGATGGGCAAAATGTCACCGTATAATCAGCACCAGTACAAGTAAATGTGCTAGTAGCATCGTCATAAGCATAGCTATACGATCTAGGACAAGCAGCCTTAAACATCTCCGAGTAAACGGACGGCTTACAAGTGTCGGGCGTGTTGAACGCGCCACTGCAACAGTACTCAGGGCTCCCAAACGCTTCGCACGCGCTCTTACAAGCTTCACCGCCACTAACTTTAAGCTCCTGCGGACACTGTCGGTTAAGATCTGTGGAGCAACCCGTCGAAGCGCACATACCTGACCCTCCACTTCCTTCAATGAGCATAGGAACATTGTAGCCGTCGACGAGACTGACGTCATAAAAATCTTGCCCGCCTGTTCCGAGTGTGAACTCCGCGAGTGTCGCCGGCGGGACAGCCCCCAATCCGTTGCATTCTACTTGGCCGGAGCCACAGTCTCCGGTCAGGCAAGACCCAGAACCCGAATCATCGAAATTGCAACTTGTTCGGGCCCAAAAACGACCGGACCAGCCTGTTGGTGCTAGAAAAGAACGTGAAGTCTCCTTGGGGAGCTCAAATCCTGTGCTGTCAAGTCTAGGACTGCCTGCATTTGCGAGAATACCGGGCCAAACTGTGTTTTCGCATCTGTTGACAAATGTGAAGGTTGCACCATAGGCGCCTATACGCATTGACCCATAAAAACTTGTTAGCCTTGCAGATAAAGTTGTAAGCTTTTATTGATTTAATGTCGTTGAAACGAGTAAAACTTTAAAACTTTGGCTGTTCTGAGTGTTAACTATCCTCAAACAGTCGACATTTCTGGTGTCCTTGGGACAAATGTTAGTGAATGCCAAAAAATTTAGCTAATGTCCCGTTGTTGAAACGATGAAAGATCAAAACTTGGATAGTTCAGAGTGTTTAGCTCCATAATAGACGTAATATCTCTAAGAAAGTGGGCACTATGAGCAGGAAAACATCGTAAAGATGTCTTTGTTCATAAAATGGAGGCATTTGGAGGGGAACATTATGCAACCTACCTTTAGTAGCCACAAGTAAAGTAACTAAGAAGAGAGGAAAGGTGGACGAGCAGTGACACAAGTGATCCATGTGGATTAATTGTTTTCTTCTGTCTTTATGTACTCTTCCTTTGGCTTTCACAGCAGCTTATTTGGTTAGCTCCTGAAAGACCTTGCGGTAATGTGGTAGAAGTTGTGAGAACAGTCTAATGGCGCATCGAAAGTTGTAACCAAAGAGGTGAGCACAATGCAGTGAAAGCAGGGAGTAGGAGCAATGGAAGATGAAGAGAGAGGAGGATGGGAGTGTGTGTGATTGGAGGCTCGATTCAATAACCATAAACAGACAAAGGAGCTACTGGGAAGAAGCAAAAAGAGAGAGATACAGAGCGGGCAGTAAATGCGCCGGAGGGAAATCCAATTATCTCTGTGGCCCTTCTCTGTCTCTGATGTTAATATGCTAAAGCTGAGCTACGATTCTTTCAATTTGACATTCATTAGAGCTTTTGCCCATACGTTGCTAGCTGCACTTTTCCACTTGACATTTTTACATTTCCATAATTTTACTTTCTGGCAATTTTGTTACCTGAAACCTGTTGTTCACATCCTAACCTCTTCCAAGCATTTCGGTTCTTGAAAAGGGTATGCCCTTTTTCAAGGAATAAATCCGAAACAAGGTTAATAGTATATTATACTTTTTAACATTTGTTGATAGTCGAATATGATTAAAAGAAAAATAATCTATAATTATCTAAATAATTCAAAGGAATACAAAACACATATTATCAAGCCTTTTTAAATCTCGCACATGAGCAAAACTGCGGTCAATGAAAACATAATAAGAATAGTTAGGAAGTAATTTATCTGTTTCCAACATGACTCTTTGATTTGGCATTTGAGCTTTCGTCAGATTGAGCTGGAAGCGGACTCGTTGGGAGTGCACCAGTTCTTTTTTTCTGTGACGTCCCGTTCTCAATCGGGCAACTATATCGTCTTGGATATCTTGGAATTTTTCAACCGGAACTGGTCTTGGATTCCCTCGCCTCATTTAATGTCCAGTTTACTCTTTCCCTTTATAAAAAAAATCTATAAAATACTTTTAAATATAACAAAAATTCATTAAAGCTAACTCAATTATTTAGGATTAGACTCCAGTTACTCTAAGAACTCGATTACTGGTTTTAAATTATAGAAGAGCACGCTGTGGTTGGACTTTAGAGTTCCCAAAGCTGGTCCATGAACCAAATAACGTCATTCCAGGAGACTAATAAGATGAAAATAGGTAAAAAAAGAGGGGCACAAAATATAATTTAAATGAAAAATAAGAAAAGCTTTTAGGCGGACCCACCACAATTTACATCAAGTGTCAGTGTCATGTCCACCTCCCAGTAGCTGCCTTTTTTTTTTTATTATTACATTAGATATCCTAACTTAGTCAGACTAATCTTAAACCCTTACAACTTCACCTCAAGAGTCTAGAGGATGTAAATTTGAAACCTCAAGATTCTTCATGTTTCTACGTAGCCTATACATTTCTGCGTACAAGGAGTTTTCACACACTCTAGATTATTCAGCTGATGATTGATCACTGGCTCCCCTCTGTTCAGCATCAGGTTCCCATCAGTCTCAGATTCTCTAGCAGCTTCAACTCCTACACTGTCGCTGGAAGCGAGGCGTCCGTAATTGACCCGATCAAGAAGCTTTGCCCAGGAAGTTAGAGGATCATTAATAAAAAACATGCCTATTTTTTCTCCTTTAACGTGACTCGAACTCAAAACTTTTTTAAAGAGGAGAGCCTTAAGTGAGGAATCTGTTATTTAGTATAGCAGTAGAGGATGCTGATGCTGTTCCATGTCACTCCGGCTCGGATGGTGACACTCAAAGTAAAATACAGAACGGAGCTAGTGCCCATTGCCTATTGCCAAGCCATAATTATAATTATATTTTTAACTAAATTATAAAATGTTAATTAATTTATATATAACATTAAAAATTCTTCTTACATCCTTTAAACTTATTCTGCCTTCTTTGTTCATATTTCATCAATCATGATCCGTTGGTCTGATTCACTCGTGCAAGGTGATGAGTGGGAAGCGTAATTATGGGCTAAGGCATTGGATTCCATGTTCTCTCTTCTTTTCATGGTTGTGTCATTGGGGAGCTGAAAATGGTACTAAAATTTTAATTCTTATAAGATTGGCTGACATTATTACAAGCAAGAATGAAAATAATAGTAAACTATATAAGGTGAGAGATGGTCGAACTATTTATAACTTGTTGGATCAACTAGTTTTGATCAGGAATACCGGATAGGCGAGGCTTGATTTGGAGACAGGGAATGCATATTTTAGGGTAAGAACTAGGAAGAGAGATGACTTCTTCAAGACATGGATGTCTATATATCGAAAAACAACAGACAACTTCCAGTGCTGTTTCTTATATTTTGGGTTAACATCTAGATTAGAAATTAGAACGTTGTGTTGGTCAATGCTTTTGGCAATACTTCCAGTAATATGCGTAAGAGTGTTGTTCGTGCACTTAGTTCACATAATTACAATGTCATTACCATTTGTGGAAGTGAAAAGGCTAGTTGTAGGCATACAATACAAGTGAATGCTAACGGGTTAGGGAAAAGATTTTTTTTTGTTAGCCCACGAAGTATTTTAGGAGAGTCCCAACTGTCAGAAGGCGTCTTTAAATCATCTACTCTTAAACTAATTCCCGCTCGTATCGAATCAGTCCGTAAGAGATAAAGTGCTAACTAAATAGATTTCTCCATTTTCAAGACTCGAACTCGATACTTTTAATTAAGAGATGAGAGTGCTAAATCAGTCACAGTAACATGTTTGATTGTCAAGGAAAAGATTTCTTCTTATAAATGATCCTGATACACGAATTCCTGATCTTGCCTTTCAACACTTAGTGTCCCGTCAACATGTGAAAAATGTCGTCTAATTCAAAGCCAAAGTTGTATATATGCATATCTTTTCCAGGGATTTGCATCATATTGGAGGCCCACACAAACGGCTCCAAAGACCTTTCATGCAATCACTAAAAGCGCAACTTCTTTTTTCTTTGGTTACCCCCCAGTACAAGTAAAAGCACATTATAGAGGGAGTAATTTCCGATTTTTGTCTCTTATACCATTACCAAAAAAAGTTCACCCTCGTGAGTAATTTATGCATGTCAGTCGATGAATCATGAATTGTAGCCAATAGTTTTCAGAATTATGAAAAGTGAAAAAGTTAGGCTCACTTTGCAGAAAAAGATGTTGAATTCATCAGAGGACCAAACCATTTGAGTTGGCTACAGAGCAAGCATCTCTTGAGTATTATATGGAGTTTAGGACAGTCCTGTTCATATCGTTGCCCCATAATAGTACTACTTACGGAGGAATTTTTTATTTTTTTGGTTAATGTAAATTTACACAGGACTTTCATTCAGGATTTTTGTTGGGATACACTGCTCACTCGCATGCAAACCAACAAGCAGGGAATCCTACGAATTGACAACTGAGGCTTTTGAGTGCGTTGATCAATGCATGGAAGACCGCGCTCCTCTGTCTTTATTATCTGTCTTCCACTCTTCGATCATGTTCCCACCACAAGCCGTGTCGTGTTGAATTTACCGCAAAAGGCTCGTGTCCTCGAAGATAGAAAGCCCACGAGCTTTTAAAGTGTCTACCAAGATAACCCCAAGTACTAAGTCCATGTTCCAAATTCCAAACTTGGGCCTATTGAAGCAAATGATTTGTTAGCAGAGGTAATGAGTTGGTCATTTTGAGCTGACCAAAGTTTAGAAGGGTCAAGAATCAACTTAGATTAGCCCGATCAGAATCAGCTAGCCTCCTGATCAGAAAGCAGAACGAATTAAACGCTATCTCCACAAGATGATAGGCAATATTGAAAGCTGGATGCCTTCTATACCATGCAAACTCCAATCCAACTCTCCCCAACCAGAGTATATGTCTTCATTCTTGTCAGTTGGCACCTTTCCTGTCACAACAACTCAAAGTAGATACTTGGGACCAATGATATGCACATTTTAAAACCTTCCTAACGTCTCTTCAATGGTTAATCAGCCTACCAATGTAAACGCTTGCATATCATATAGAGATTCCATTCAAATAAAGCGATGGAAAAGGAAGCAGAAAGCCTTGTTTGAGGAGCTGATAACCTTGTATGTTCCTGAAAATAAGGATTACATTTACAGGTATATAAGAGGAAAAATGTACAAAGTATGTGTAGCTTTTGAAAGGCCTTGTGATATTGCCATTTGTTATGCATTGCAGTTCACCTGATTTCTTACATAATAATGGTTGGGAAAGGAGAGACCAGAATAGTGATTTAGACTGACGAACAGCTTCTGCTGAATGGATGACGAAGAGGCCTTCTTCAACTGGTGTTCTTCTGGAGGTATTCGATCCAATGTTATTCAGAATATATATACATTTGAACCGAGACAAAAACTGTCACAAAGTAGATATGCTGCATCAGCAATAAGTTGCAGTTGAACCACACCTGTCCTCAGCTGCTGGCATGGCTTGATATGTACATCATAGTCTTGTTCACCAGAGGGAGTGTTGCCCCATCTTTTCTTGCTCCCAGCAATTTCTGGCTGCAGGTTCCACCAAAAATGTACACAATTCAAGTTGATTTCTTATACATGAGACGCTATTCATAACTCAACATAACAATGACCTGGCCTACACTATTTGTTCAACTCATGAAGGGCAATTGCCAAGTAAAACAGACAATGGCTGATCATTATATTTCAGATAACTTATTGCAAATAATTTACTATGTGTATATATATATATCATACAGTAGAAACAACTGGTCAGTAGAAGAAGTGCAAAAGTCTCAATGCAGTGCCCTCCAGTAACAGAGTTTGCACTTCTCTTGCCCAGCCGCTCACATACACAAATATCAATAATTTGATTATAAGTTAGTGGAATATTTACACAGCATCTCAACTTATATTCACACAATCGAATGCAAGTGTTAACAACATTAAAACCTTGGGTTTGTGTCAGTATTAGTTACTTAAAAGCAAGTCACTTCCATGGCATGCGTCGGCACTTGAGTAGTTGAGTTCATTTCTATATCCATCTATCATCACTCCTCAATTATATTACTACCTGTGGTTACGAAAGTACCGTCAAAAGACAACGATCAAACGCGGATACACCGCAATTTCACCTGGTATATGGTGGTGGGCAAAACATGATAATATAGTCGCCATTTCTACACGTGTACGTGCTGGTCGTATCATCGTAAGCATAGCTATACGCGCGTGGGCAAGCATGCTTAAAAAACTGAGCATAGACCGAAGGTCCACACGTGTCAGGCGTGGAATACGCTCCACTACAGCAATACCTAGGATCTCCAAAAGCCTCGCACGCGCTCCTGCACGCGACATTTATCACCCCGTCCAGACGCGCTGCCAGCGTCAACTCCCTCGGACACCCGCCGTTGAGATCAATCAAACAACCGGTAGCACTGCACCCACGTGAGCCGTTCCGGGGAACCACAAGCATCGGCAGATTGAACCCGTCGACCAAGCTCACGTCGTAAAAATCCAACCCTCCGGCGCCGTTCAGCGTGAACTCCGCAAGCGTCGCCGGTGGCTTCGCGCCGCTCCCGGCGCATTCCACGCTGCCGGATCCACAATCTCCCGTGAGGCAGGTGAACTTCCTGGTGGAGTCGAGGCCGCAAAGGCTTCTTCCCCACATCCGACCGGACCACGATTTGGGCACTCGGACGGTTTCGGAGTCGCCGGGGTGGAGAACAAAGCCGGTGGTTGGAAGCGGCGGAGAGTTGGCGCCAGAGAGGAGGCCCGGCCACACGGTGTGGCGGCAGCGGTTAATGAACTTGAAGGTCGCTGTTTGGAATCCTGTAAAAACATGTTAATTTTATGTTGTCTGATTGAGAAAACATAGAAAAGAGTTGAGGTTGTTATGGTTACATGATGTTAGTTACCTGGGAGAGAAGCTATCAAAAGGAGAGTGAGTAAAGTAGAGCGAACTGGAGCATGAGTATCCATTTTGCTGAAGAAAATTGAAATTAGAGTGGAACATGTCAGTCAGAGAGTGTTAAATAAAATGGAATCAACTTTACTACTTTCCTTTGTGGAGAGGGCAGCCACTCGGCAATTGGAAAACAACTGTTTTGGCGGTTATTGTTCATCCTTGTAAAAGTTGAAGCGGTACTTCAGGCAGGCATTTTAAGTCATTAATACGTTTCCGTTGGTAGCATTTTAAGTGCCCCAAACTTATTCGATTTAGCTCGTTATTTTTAAGAATGCATTGGGATATTTTAATTCACTCTTTAATATCTAAAAGTTGGATTAATGAACGATTTTATGAATACCGAACCAATATTAGTATCAGATTAAATTATGATACGGTATTATACAAGTATTAGTTAATATCTGTTTTTGAATAATTTTTTAAATTTATAAAATAATCCTTAAATTTTTTAAAATTACAAATTAGGCTATTAGTATATTTTACTGTATACTTTATAATTTTACATCAACCTTGTCTTCAAAAATTATAATAATAAAAATTTAAAATTACAACAATTTATTTATTTTTATTAATATTAATTTTCACATATTTCACGTATCAATAATCACTACAATTAATATGCAAAAAAGATCATTTAATCTTCATACAAGTATAAAATTAAGAACAATATAAATTATTTGAAATATTACAATCTCACCATATAATAAATAATAATTACATCAGAACATCAGATAAAATAATAATAATGATCTTTAGCTCTCTAACTATTAGAATTTACAACAAGAGTTCACGACGAGGAAATAACCAACTAAAAGTGAAAATTGAAAAAAA
>JANIJH010000225.1:71154107-71170516 GCA_024520975.1 Erythroxylum areolatum | reverse complement strand
TCTAAGCATATCATATTATACTATAATCTAAGCATAATGCATTACAAAAATATCAATGTAAGTTATATCATATTTCATGTAAAAGAATTAAAATTATGAAATTCATACTAAAAAAGAAATGAAAATAAAGAACTGAAATCATTTTTTCAAAGAGTAGACATTTCATCAAATATCTTACATGCATCAGAAATTTATCCCAACATTACAACTAAAATCACATCTTATCCCTTCTATCACTAACATATATACCTTAAAGTTTTATTCCAATCACAAAATATACAAATAAATGAAAGTAACCAAATACCGTAATTAACTTTCATCCACTATACGAACACATGAAAATAGTTGCAAAAATACTTTTACCGAAGGACATGATGACAATGGCCAGAGAAGACAACGCCAATGAGTAGAAAAGGAGTCTACAATAGAGAAATCGGAGAGAAGAAAGCCAAAGAAGAGACGCAGGAAGAAGGAAGAAGAAGACACAAGTGGGGGAGATATTGGGTGAGTTTAAATTTAAAAAGAATTTACAGACAGAATTTACCGACGGAAATTTTCATAGGTAAACTCAAAAAAATTTTATTCCGCCAATAATTTTCTCCTTTTTACCGACTGATATCTTATACCGTTGCTAAATCCTTTATCGACGAGAATCTTATACCGTCGCTAAAGTCTATCGCAAAATTTACCGAGATGATTTCCCTCGATATTTAGCAACGGATATTAGTACCGTTGCTAAATGAAAATTTTCCTTTCAATTTTACCAACAAAAATTGATTTTCCATTGATAATTTGTAACGGTATATTTTTTGTCGGTAATTTTTCGTCGCCAATTTTTGCTTTTCTTGTAGTGTTCTTAGAGATACTCAACTGTCGGAAACTAGTATTTTTAGATCATACTCATTAATCCATTTTGATCACAAAGCTTCCTTATTATTAAGTAATCTCCATATTCTCTTAATAAGTAGGAATTTTTGCATAAGTAAAATTAAGACTAAACCAGGAATTTTTGCATAAGTAAAATTAAGACTAAACCAATTGCTCTTTCCTATTTGAGGAGACACAGCTCCTACCACTTCACTTTGGCTCCTTTTGAGTCATCTGCTTTACTTGTCTAGAGAAAGTGTTTGATGCATCACTATAGCTCCCTGATCAGTTTCCTTAACATACAAAGGTGAGCACTCTACTGTATGTGAAGATTTCTTATGACTGATGAAATTAGTTACAGTCCCCCAACTATAAATAGAAATCTATTGTGCCAAACACTGATTATGGATTTAAAAACTCTAATAAGGGGAAGCAATATGCAAATTTTAGCTTTTTAGTAGTAACGCTCACTCCTAAGTATTTGAAAGGAATATGATAAGGAGTTAATCCTATAATACCATTGAGTTCGTCGACATGTTGGAAGTATAAGGAAATATAGAGACAACTTTTCTGAAGGTTGATCTTAAGACCTAACAATATTGAAAACTACTTTAGACTTCTTATAAAGAGGCTAAGAGAGCATAAGTCAACTTCACAAAATATCATAACGTCGTCAAGAAAAGCCAAATGACTGATCTTTAATTCCATACAATTATGATGAAATAAAAATATGCTATATTAGGCAATGGGCAAAAGTCATGTTACTAATCATAATGTTAATGAGACATATGCTAGAACTTTGTAGAATAAGTTTGAGATATTTTACACTTTGACGATAAAAAATAACAAGTTGTTCTTACTTAAAATATATGGAGAAAAATCCTATTTTGGATCATTTAAATGAATGGATTTCTAAGTGTCCTTAATTAGTTGTCTTGATTTAAGTGTAAAGTATGATAATGAGATACAAAGATTTGGTGCTTAACTATATTATTAAAATTTTGTATTTCTTTGACCAATTCTAGTGTTAGAGGTGTGATGAACATCAAATATGTAAATTTTATGTTTTGAATAAAAAATGATAAGAAGATCATAATAAGATGTTTTGACTATTGAAAATAGGTGAAAAGAAAATCCAAAGGTTAGAAGGATAAAGAGGACGGTATAAGGAGTTCAAGGTCCAAATATAAGAACTTTTTTATAATCATTATGGTAAAGCAAGATATATTAAGAAGTATTGTTTCAAGCTAAAAAGGGAGATGATATAGGAAAATAAGGATGATGCAATGAAAACCATATTGCTATTATTCTTGTTGCTTATGATGAAAATGTCATTAATTTAGTATTCTATAAGTTAGGTTATAGACATTTGTACTTCTTATCATGTCATGCCAAGGAAGGAGTTTTTCACATGTTATAATCCAAGTGATTTTGGATCATTGAAAATGATCAACGATGGACACCATTTAGGGTGATTAAAATGAAAACAATTTGTCGAAGTTAGTTCTTAAACATTTCAAACGTACATTTGGCATCCATTTGAATTTGGTCTTTACAAGAAAGCTTGATGATGATGGTTATTGCAATATCTTCAATGATAGGTAATGAAAACTTACAAAAGGTTCATTGATTATAGTTTAAGGTAACAAATCCTTCAACTTTCATATGATGTAAGGTTCTATTTCAAGTGGTTTACTGAATATGGTGGATAGTAATACTTCATCAAAATTATAGCGTAGAAGACTGAGTCATATAAATGTAAAGGGGATTGATTACTTAGCTAATAAAATTTTACTTTATAGGATTAAGGAAGCTATGTTTGATAATTGTGTTTATTGCTTAGCTGGAAAAAAAGAGAAGAGTTTCTTTTAAGAGTCATCCTCCTTTTAGAAAGTGGATTTGCTAAATCTTGTATATTCTAGTGTTAGTTGTCCTTTTAAGGTAATGTCATATAATTGAGCTCTTTGATTTGATTAACTTTGTTAAGGATCATTTTAAGAAACTATGAGTTTATGCTTTGAAGGACAAAGTTTGAGTTATTAGGAAATTCTTTGAATTTCAAACTTTATTGACAAACAAATTGTCAAGAAATTAAAATGCATATGCAATAACAATGGTGGCGAATATTATATACCTTTTTAATAACTATTACATAAAACAAGGTACTAAACATTAGAAAATACCTTTCAGTATTCCTCGATTAAATAGTAGAGAGAATGGATAAAACTTTGGTGGAGAGAGTTAGATGCTTACTTGTAAAAACTAAGTTGCCAAAGTCTTTCTAGGCAGAAGCATTTTGCACAGTTTCTCTTGTTATCAATCTCCTATTTTTGCTTTGGATGGTATTGTCTATAATAGAGTTTGATTTCATAAGGAAGTATCTTACGATCCCTTGAGATTTTTTTGTAAAGTAAAGCATTTATGCATGTTCTTAAAGATGAGAGGTTAAAGCTAAATGTTAAAATTATGTAGTGTATCTTTGTTGATTATTATTTATATGATCTAGTAGTAGAGAAGAAACTTGTCAGAAGCCATGGTGTAGTGTACTTTAAGGACCAAACTATTGAGGATATTAGAAAGGCTAAAAAGTATGATTTTTAAAGAATGACAGGTTGATTGATGTTGAGCTAGTTTCTTTAAATGTGCACCAAATGCTACTAAAATGATCTTCGGAATGCTAAGATCAAAGACGACAATGAAAATGATGATCAAACTAAAAAAGAGTCACAGAGTGTAGACATTTTAGATACTCCAATATATGATGTTATAGCTAATTAATAACTAGCAAATATAAAATTAACAATCGTAAATTACCTACAAACTACTCTAAGGAGATTTGTTAGAAAGAGAAGTCCTCATCACATTACCCTCCTAATGAGTGTATACTTATTACTAATATAGGAGAATCTGAAGCTTTAAAGAAGCTATGGATAGTGAGTAGAAAGAAAATAGTTAGAAGTTATAGAGGATGAAATGAAATCCTTATAAAATAATTACATTTTGATTTGGTTAAACTATATAAGGATTGAAAAGCTTAAATAACCAGTAGGTCTTTCATATCAATTCCTGATACAAAATTAGATTCATTGTCAAGGACTTTAGCCATAAAAGGGAGTTGATTTAATGAAATATTTTATACGAATGTGAAAATCTCATCCACCTAAGTTATTTTAGGTTTAGCAACTTGCCATAACTTTGATGTTAAGTAAATGGATGTGAAGACCGGTTTTTTATGATTATTTGGTTTAGGAGATTTATATGAAACAACTAGAAGGTTTCAAAGTCAAAAGAAAAAAAGATTATGTCTACGAATTGAGGAAGATCTTGTATGGTTTTAAAAAAGTACTAAGATAGTGTTATAGGAAGTTTGATTATGTAATGAGAAGGTAAAGCTTCAAGAAGACTTCATTTAAGTATTGAGTTTTTATCTATAAATTCTATAAAGATAACTTTGTTATTTTATTATTCTATATCAATTACATGCTTATTACTAGTGAAAATGCTTTTATTAATATAAAGTTGAAATAGAATTTAAATAAGAATTTTATTATGAAAAACTTAGGGGCAGTAACGATTTTTGACATGAAGATTATTTGTATAAGAAGTTGCAATTATCATAAAAAAAGCACATTGAGAAGGCCTTTCAAAGATTCAATATAAGCAAAGTTAAGGTGGAAAATACACCTCTTCATATGCACTTTAAATTGTGTAAAATTTAATGTACTTTTAATGATGAAGAAAAGGAAGATATAAAAGCCAAAGTTCCTGATGCTTCAATTATTGGTAGTTTGATTATGTAATGGTTTACATAACTTGATATTGCACATGTTATTAGTGTTGTTAGCCATTTTCTTTTTAGTATAAGAAGAGAGTATTGGCATATAATGAATTGGATTTTCAGATATCGATGCACCTGTTTTAGTTTGAACTTGCATTTTAGAAAAAGAAAACATATTGTTTTTGTATATAGATATTCAAATATAATATAAAATGTTAATACAATGAAATTTACTTCGAGCTATTCAATTCCTTTTGCAGAGGATAATCCAAGTTGTCGAAATGCATTACTTTGTTAACTACGCAAATAGAGTTTATTACTGCTATGGAAACTTATAGAGAAGTACTATGAATTAAGAGATTTGTGAGGGAGCTCAACCTTATACAAGAGAGGTATGTGCCACATTGTGATAGCTATAATATAATGCAACTTCATAAGGATTTTACATTCCATAGTGGGTCAAAGTACGTTGATGTTACATACTACTAAATTAGGGATATTTTGCATTTTGATTTGTTTAAGTTGTCGAAGATTCATATGGATGATAATGATATTAATATGATAATTGTGCCTTTTTCAAAGGGGAATTTAGATGCATGGTCTCTTTTACATACTTAAGAGAGAGAGAATTGTTAAGTCTTTTTTCCTCTTATGTGTAGATTGATCTAAATTTATTAGAATCGTCCCATCATTTTTAGGTATTCATTTTAGTATTTTGACTCACTTATTAATGTTCAAGAGATCGACTAGTGGTGAGCATGAAAGAGTGAACAAAAAATGAAGAAAGTAAAAAGGAGAGAAAAGACGAAAGAGTATCACAAAGTCTTTTGGTAAAAGACATAAACCTCCCATGTAATTTAAGAAACCTTAAAAAAACTTCCTGATCTTTAAAATTGAAAAAAAAAACTCTTCCTAGTTTTATTATCTAAAACACTGCTTCTTTTAGACTTCGATTAAAAAATAACAATAAAATACTAGCTTTATAAATATTGCACTCGTAATAATTAAATGTTATTTACATAATGATTCAACCTAATTCTTATGCTCGAACTGAACTAATTAAATTTGACTCGAAATAATAATTTATTAAAATTATAATAAATTATTATTTCGAGTAAAATTTAATTAGTTTGAATCAAGTTTAAAAGATGATTTGGAATACTATATTAGTAACATATGATTAATCCATGCTTGATGTTCATACAGCATGTATTCCGTCTCTAGTTTTTAATCAAATACTAAGGAAATGGGTTTTTCTAGAGAATTAAAAACTAGAGAAAGCTTTTTTTAAGAATTTAAAAAATTGTGAAATTTTTTAAAAGTTTCTTAAATTACAGAGAAGGTTTATACCTTTTACTCAAATTTTAAAATCAAAATTATTTTTTTGCCCAATTTTGAGTCCTACACCATTCAGTCAAGATCAAATTTTATTAAAGGATTCTTGAGACGCTATACTTCTAAATAAAGGAGGTCTTTTTTGAAAAACTGTGATTGTATTTTTCACCCATGTTGAATGATTTCTCTGTATTTATTTATTTATTGTTATTATCTTGATTCTTTATTTCTTTTAATTTGGCACTTGTTTTTTAAAATCTTTTCATATAATATAATTCTTTAAAGATTGGAGATTTAGGTATTTTTTTACCTTTAATTAACGGAATTTTTCTTAAAAATATTAATATCTCTTGTATTTCTAGTTTGCCTTTAACTATACTCATGAATCGAAAAACAAAAAGAAAAAGTTTTGACTGAATTATGTTCGATCTTGTTTATATTAGTGCTTTATTCTGGACACCTATCCTACCGTCCATAATTAATTGTTGTAATATCTCTATTTAAACCTTGACAATGTTGTGTCACTGGTCTGAACAAAACAAACTAGCTGGCCTGAAACACAAGTGGAACAATAATGAAATAATTATAGCGGAAGTGGATATAATTACAATCCCAAGTTTGGATCTTTTCTGTATCTAGTTGCAAGCAAATCATCTTCATCAATTTTACTTTATGTCTTTCTCCTTAATATGTTGAACATCCTCCTCAAAGTTACCCTGTACTTGATTTATAAGGTCAGTTCTTAAACTTTGGGCTTAGTTAAATGGGCCATCAAATCCTTGTGGCCGTACACATAACAGGTAATAGATCCAGTGGCTATTCAATTTTCATGCCCATTTACCAGGGCAAATACAAAGCATTAATACGGGCCTATTGACTTTTTCATCCGCCGTAGTATTTGAATGCTGTAGGAATTAGCATGTCAGTAGTCGTTAAAAGGGTCGAGTTATGTATGCAAACAAACCACTTTGAAGGCACAAATTTCAGACTTTAACTACGAATTTGAAGAAATAGAATGGGAAAAGAAAAGTCCAGATCATATCAAATACCAAGAAATGCTAGCAAGACACACTTTATAAACGCAGCTTTGACACTATAAAAGTGGCCTTTTTCAAGTGTAAAGGATTCTTTGATTCCAAAATTTGTTTCCATTATTTGAGGCCATAAAGAGAAGCAAACATGAGTGTGTTGGGTTGATAAACGGGTGTTGACCACCATCGAATTAATCTTACAAAGGTCCACTAACTTTAGGCTTTATCTGCTCTCCAAGTCAATGCATGCTTTTAATTAAAAAGCAAAAGGAATTAATATGGCCAGAACTCAAAAGGACTAGGAAAGATATAACATTAGATTTGTTATAAATTGATCAAAATAAAAGGAACATTTTGTATGTAAAAGCCCTCCTATATTATGTAATTTTTGTTGCTATTGAAACCAAAAGTTTTAGCTTAGGAAATGTTCCATTTTTTGTGGCAGTTATGAATCCAAGATCTGATTTCAGGTGGGACTCAAATCATTGAGAGACGAGTTTTTGAACAAAACAATTGATGGGCATGATAATATATTCTACTTTAAATAGGAACAAAGGCCGGCCTTGTGTGTTGGCCAATATAATTCTATGCATCCTTGTATGGAATAGGACGATAACTACTTAGGATGATAAACCATTGTCCATGATCTATCAACGGTTTTGATTAGTTGGTGGCCTTTTGTAAGGCATGGCAGACCTAATTAATTCTTAGACATGCTAATTATAGATCTTTGCCTAGCTTGTCTTTGTGTCCATAATGGGGATGGTTAAGGTACATTTTATTTAATTGTTTTTTTTCTTACTCGGCCCAAATTATCAGACCAAAATCACTTGTCAAATGGTCCCCTATTTGTGTCTCCAAGTAAAGAGCAAAGACAGTAGTTAACAGAATCAGCTAGCATGCCTTGTCTAGACTAATCAATGGAGCTCTCAATTGTGGGAAATTAATGTCCTATTCTCTCTTTTGATGATTTTATATAGGTTCAAAATTTTCTCATCTCCAATAATTGAGATTGTCTTATTACATCAAATGTTTTTCCTAAGAACTCAAAGTTCCCTGTTTTTGTATGGATACTAAAGAATGTAGCAGAGCAAGGATGTGAATTGAAAGAAACTAGCAGTAGAATCTCCTAGTTTTAACCTTGGAAACTGGGAATAATGACAAGAGCAAGCATTTCAGGTTTAAAAAAAAAAAACTAAAATCATTTACTGCTTTACGCCTCCTGACAATTAACATCAAGTTGATCAAGTTTCATAGGGAGGCATCAGAAACTCAAGTGCGTTCCTATACGATCAAAAGGTGGATATGAATTGATGAAGGACAGAGATTATGGTGGACGCAAGCATGCAGGAATATAGGGGTGCTTTGGTCTGCACTCAATCTAGTCAAAGGAGACAGGCGTTACAGGGAATGTTTCTGGTCCGACTGTTGTTGGAAAGCATGACCTAACAAGGAGTGAAAAAATGGTGCCCAACAATGCCCATAAATATGTTTACCTGCAGCAAACACAAAGCTTTTTCTTTTTTCTTGTGCCTGGATGTGATGTCCTGCCATTTCTTTAGCTATACTGAGGTAGGATATTGGATTTTATTTTCATAATTTATATGAAGACAAAATCATTATGATCAGCAATCATGAAATGCGATATAATCAATGATCTCTCTGACTAACTGGTTTGTTCAAATTCAAAAATAAAGGGCTGGCCCGATAACTTCTCAAGCCAGTACTGAAAGAGACAGGCATGGAGGTGGTCTAATAGTTATCTCTGTGGGAACTATTATTACCAATTAATGTTGCTTCCTTGGGTACATTATTTCCTGTGTTAATCGGGCCCTCGACTGTAAGTTATTCCGTTTATCATTCTGTGTAATCATACACAAAGAAACTCAGAAACCTGAGTATTTTTCTTCTGAAAAGAAGGTCCACTTCAATTCTAAATGGACCAAATTAAAAGAAATGGAAGACATTTTTGTAGTTAGTGACAATAGCTATCATCATTCTCCAATACATATGTTGCAGAAATAACTTGTTCCATGCACAGGTATTATTTGAAGATCAGAAAACATGGTGATACATATAGACTTAATTACTAAAATCTTTCAAACAGAAAAAGTTGTATATTAATGGGATTCATGTTAGAACAATTATCCTGGTCTACAATAACATCACGATAGCTGCTTTGCATAACCCCTAGTTAAAGAGATTTGCATCTATAGCTGTCTATAAATATAATTATAACTTAAACTACTTAAAAGGGTAGGAGATTTAGTTACTTTTTAAGCGAGAAAGAGATCTTTTTATCCCGTAACCTATGAAGAGGCCACAGAGAATAAGATGATGATGAAAGTGAAATGAAGTGTAAAGAACAAAGCAAGAAAAGTGAAATGAAGAGAATATATGGGGTACTACCAAATAGATGAAAGAGAATATGAACGCAAAGTAAAACCCACAAATTATATATATATATATATATATATTGTAAAGGAGATGCCGTTTCCAAAGTCACATGACCTAAATTAACCAGAGCTTCTCTAGTTTGTTGTCCTCATTCATTACATTTCTTATTTATAAATTTATAACAGCAGTAAGCATGCATGTAATCCTATGTGCTTGTAAGTAAGACCATGTGATGTAAATAAGAACAGCAGCCTTTTTCTTCTAACATTGTGAAAGGACCACGCTTGCATTGCCTGCAATCATGCGGTCTACTTCGTTATAATTCCCACCTCTCTCCTTCACCCTTTCCCTTGCCTTAATTGGTTTTCTTCATAGCCTCTTCTCTCTTCTGCTGATGGCTCCTATTTACCTTCTAGTCCCCAACTATTAGTTCGTATATTATGAAGTTGGCGTTCCTATTGTTAGAGTAAGTGATAAGAATCATTCTCCTATTCGGTAATAACCTACTCTAATGTCTTCAATATCTTATTAGATATGCTAACCCTATAAGATTAAGAATAAAACCAACAAGTTAATATAATTTCGCAAGCACAAAATGAAGTTTCAATCAAGCAAAAAGCGGGTATAAGGACCAAATTTAAGGTAGACTTTGACCAAGTATCATTCAACTATTTTTTTTAATGAACTTATGGTTACTCATAAACATGAATAATTGATTATCCTGCACATAAGTCCTTATATGCTCATAACAACAACGGTAACATTTAGCCAAATTATGCATTAAGAAAATGCTATTTGTTTTTCTATTGTCTAGTAGGTCAGTGGTACTATGAAAACTAGGGGGAACAAGGAAGGGTAAATTAGGAAGAAGAAGAATAAAGGATTGGTAATAATCACTGATGAGCTCGATAAGCGCGGAGACCCACTCGTGCGGACAAGCGATTCACGCTCTCTAAATTATTATTAATGTTAACCGAAACCAAAAAGCAATAATTAGTTTTAAATTAATTATTAACGATTAATTAAAAAACATTGTTAATCACAAAAGGGCTCAAAAACCAGGGAAATTTCGTCAAATACCACTGAACTCTTTCCCTTTTTTTGTAATTTAATTTTCTCAAAAAGGGCATTCTACTTTCTTCCACAAAACCTGTCATCCAACAGCATACATGTGTACCTTTCAAACATCTGCTTTTCCCTGCCTTTCCCTGTCTTATATATATCACTATCTCTACATGCTTCCCTTCATCGATCACAGTTCTATTTTTTCACCAAAAACCCTTCTCTTATTGCATTGAAAGGAAAATATCTGTTAGGTCAGCATTGGAGAATTGTAGTGGGAAGAGTGAGAGAGCATTGGTTGTGTTGTTGTGTGCCTGTGATCAGATATGGCAGCTTCTGATAAGGTGGTGGAGACTGTAATAGTAGGGAATTATGTGGAAATGGAAACTGAAGGAAAGCCTACGGACGTCAAGACAAGGCTTTCTAAGATCTTATGGCATGGTGGTTCTGTTTATGATGCATGGTTTAGTTGCGCTTCTAATCAGGTTTGTCAAATCTTTCAGTCTTGTTTAGTTTCTAGTTCATGGAGGGTTTGTTGTGATAAGTTCCACATAGGGTGTTTGTTTAAACTGACAATTTTTGTTTTGGTTTTGGACTTTTGGTTTGTGTTGCGTCAGGTGGCTCAAGTGTTGCTTACCTTGCCATACTCATTTTCCCAACTAGGGATGCTATCGGGCATAATGTTTCAGCTATTCTATGGGTTGCTGGGTAGCTGGACAGCTTATTTGATTAGCATACTCTATGTAGAGTACAGAACCAGGAGAGAAAGAGAAAAGGTTGATTTCAGGAACCATGTAATCCAGGTACAATTTGGACCTCTCAAGAAAGATACAAAATTTTCTTGTAATTGTACTGCTTGTTAGTTCATATCATATTAAGGGTCACCAATCTTTTCTATGTTTTCAAACAAACTATCCCAACTGAGCAGTGGTTTGAAGTTCTTGATGGTCTCCTTGGGAAACCCTGGAGGAACGTGGGCTTGGCATTTAACTGCACTTTTCTTCTGTTTGGATCTGTCATTCAACTCATAGCTTGTGCAAGGTACCTAACCTATTGTAACCTTTCTCTCTGACCCCTCCTTTTTAACGCTATCTTCACTTAAGAGTATCTTCCATTTTAATTTGTTTTTCTTTGTCCTGCAGTAACATATATTACATAAACGACAATCTGGATAAGAGAACTTGGACATACATTTTCGGGGCATGTTGTGCCACCACAGTGTTTATTCCTTCGTTTCGCAACTACAGAATCTGGTCGTTTCTTGGCCTCGTGATGACTACTTACACTGCTTGGTATCTTACCATTGCTTCTCTCCTCCACGGTCAGGTATGTGCATATATATATATATGTGTCTGTATATATATATAATATCAATTAGTTCCTAAGATTCACAGACCATTTGGACCGTCCAGACATTAAAAGAATGCATGTTTTGCCGCCTAACTGGTCCACATCACGTCTCCCATTGCATAGGGGACAGCCTGTCCTTCACATGTTGACCTTGTTTGAGCTCTGTCAAAGTTGGACCAACCTAGTCTAATAATGTTTCTGAAGGAAAAGACCAGAGCTTTCTTTTATAGTCACGATTGTTTTTACAATCACAAGGATTCTAATCTTAACAAAGAAATGCTAGAGTACCACTAATCAGACTGATAGTTATACTAAGGTTCTATATGTAGTTAACGTTTTTAGATGTCATAAGCTCTTAAAACCGAAGTTAATGTGCTTAATTATTTATGTATAATAATCCGTAGGTGGAGGGTGTGAAGCATACAGGTCCAGCAAAGATTGTGCTATACTTCACTGGTGCTACAAACATTCTCTACACATTTGGGGGACATGCTGTTACTGTGTAAGACAAGCTTACATGTAGAATTCTGTATTTGAATGGTATCAAGTTGTTTGCATGAACCTGATCGTAGATAGAGAAAAGTTTGTACACATGTATAAGGAACAAAGGTTAAAACAAAAGGGCTTAACGTCATTCTTGAAGTGACTAAAACTCCACTTGTTTAGACATAATCTGACCATGTGATCTAATGACCAAACCTTCTCTCAGTTCCTATTTCCCATGTACATATGTGCTCTTTGTATTGTAGTTGTTGCACAAGTTCTCGAAATTGCCCTTCTTAGGCGTGGTTAAAAAGCACAGTGCCTCCTTGGGAACCTTCCTCTTAGCTTTTTCTATGTAGAAAGCCAATCATCTTTTGTGTTTCCTGCTTTTATTTTTACCATGAGTTGGCAATAAAGAGGTTCCAATATATCAGTGAATTCTAGCTACTTGTTAGATTCCATGTTCCTTTTTTTTTTTTTTTTCATATAGAGAAGACTGCATTTCCTTTTCTCATAATTTTCTTAAAGCACTCCGTTATTTTAGGCACGCATGCTCATAGACTATGCTAAAACCTGAGTTTGGGCTCCTCAACATGCTTGTGTGTATTTAAAGCATAAAAATGAAATAGGAATACTTCAATGCAATGTATTAGCCGGTATGGGAGGTAAGCACAATGAATTGGAGCTGAAACAAATTCTTATGGAACAGGGAAATCATGCATGCAATGTGGAAGCCACAGAAGTTCAAGGCCATATACTTAATGGCTACTTTGTATGTACTGACACTGACACTGCCCTCTGCAGTGGCAGTATATTGGGCATTTGGGGACTTGCTTCTCGACCACTCCAATGCCTTTTCTCTCCTTCCAAGATCTCACTTCAGAGACATGGCTGTCATTTTGATGCTCATCCACCAGGCACGTCCCTCCTCATAAATCATTCTCACAAACTGCAAAACACATTAATATTAAAACCTACACACATTTCTAGTGTTCATGCATGAAATGTCTATTACTGTTTTCCTGTAAAATTAAAGCTACGATTAATGTAAAAGCTGAAACTTGAAGGGTCCCTTTTTTGTTTTTGTCTTCCACAACTTTGCAGTTCATAACGTTTGGGTTCGCATGCACACCATTGTACTTTGTGTGGGAGAAGGCAATTGGTATGCATGAATGCAAAAGCCTGTGCAAGAGGGCTGCTGCTAGATTGCCTGTGGTCGTTCCTATCTGGTTTTTGGCTATCATCTTCCCTTTTTTCGGACCAATAAACTCCACCGTTGGATCACTCCTCGTCAGCTTCACAGTCTACATCATCCCAGCCATGGCACACATCTTCACCTTTAAATCGGCGGCTGCAAGAGAGGTATCCTACTTCATTACCATGCTCTTCTACACGCTCCAAAACTCAATACTTAGTTAATTGTCAATCCACATGGGAAATCAAAGTCAACCCACTTTGGTCAAAGTTAGACTGAATATTGCTATTAAGGAGAAAAATAAAATAAAAATGCCTAAAACACTAAAGAAATGCAGGTGGTAACCTGTGTGGTCACAGTCTACCAGACCAGTTCCTGACTTCTCTCCTAAAATGATAATTGTGGGCATCAAAATGGATAAGTGGGCCTAAACTAAAGAACTATATTCAAAAGCAAACCAGTAGATGTCTAACGAAAAGGTCTTAAATGACAACTTTTACTAGAATTGAAGTCGGTTTTCTGCAACGATGCACTAAATTGGCTTAAATTCTGGCTGCAACACTTTAATGCAGAATTTCTGTTCAGACCTGATTCCTGAAATCTGTTTTGTACCCAGAAGACCTGTCTTTTTTTGGCAGACACCGTACAAAATACACACGATAGTATCAGATTCATACCGTGTACAAGGACGAGTCAAGAAACTGTGAGCCCCACCAGAAGAAACGAATCTTAATAAAACGTAGAATATGCAAATTCTAATAAGGTAAGGACTATGTACTGACTTGTTTTTTTTGTTTTGTTGTGATATGTAGAACGCAGTGGAGCCACCTCCAAAGTGTTTCGGGAGATGGGTAGGGACGTTCGTGATCAATGTGTTTGTGGTAGTTTGGGTTCTGATTGTTGGGTTTGGCTTTGGAGGGTGGGCTAGTATGACCAACTTTGTACGCCAGATTGACACATTTGGGCTCTTTGCCAAGTGCTACCAATGCCCACCTCCCACCGTGGCACGACCGCCAACGATGCCACACCCCAATGCCACGGCTGCTCCTCCTCTCCACCACTATCCTCATCAGAACCACACTCGCACCCTTTGATTTGGTCACATCAACAATGCGAACTCCAGCAACTTGCTCGTGTCTCCAGTTACCAAATGTGCTGTGCCAACCATATACTAGCACGTTCCGCTATGTTCCTATGATCAGTATGTTGTTAACTAAGCTTATATGAGATTATGAGTTCAGGAATTCGACCACAACCCACCTTCCTCACCACTGTCCACCTCCAATCAGAAACAGGAAAAGAAAAATGTTGTACTAAAATTTTTGGAAATATTTGTATTTTTAGCTACATTTTATTGCCAATGCCCACTCCTCTCCAAGTCTGGACCTTTCAATTTCATCGGCACAGTCTTTAACGATGCTCTAAATTTCATTAAACAAGTGAAGTATATGGTATATGCTTCTGTTTACAGATCAAGACATATGAAACAAGGCAGCCTAGATTCTGAAAATGACATATCATTGAAACACGATAATCATGTGATAACAGGATGGAATATATTCAAGAGCATATTTCGCTTTATCAGTCACTTATCCGAAGCTCATTCTGTGCCTGTAAAAGACCAGCAAGGGCCAGAGGGAACCATAATAATTAAAAAGAGAAGTGAAAAAGGTGGCGTGAATGGCGTACAACTGTAAAAGGATTGAGTTGAGAGATATTGCTACGGTTACGTTTTTTGAGGAGAAGTAAGGCTGCAGCTGAGACATCAGTATGTAGAGAGAATCTAATGACCTACTGTTTATCTATATCGCCAAAGTTTATGTACATTTAGGAGACAGTGCGTGCCATGGAGAGACCATAAGCCCTTTACAAGTGCATGCGACCCCATCAAAACGAAGACTTTTTTCTTTTCAAGCAAAAAGAATCAGTAGCATGGTTCCTCTTTTATTCACTAGACAACAAAGTCAATGATGTGTACATGGGAGACATGTTCCTATATTGCTGTAGATATTCACATCATCCATAGTTTTTCTTTCTGGCAAAAGAGGGTTCTGTGACCTCAAAATAACAGGAGTTAAGGTCGGCTAACGAGACAACAGGGATAAGCTTCATTCTGCAAATACAACTGAAAAGGAGACCCTTTTCTCGTTAACTGTTAATTAATCGACCATTAAGCTTTAAGTTCATATTCATTCCCGTTCTAAATAGAGTAAGTGAAAGTAGGGTAATGAACACTGTCAAATGTCCAGTTCATCAAATCCTTAATTGATAATTGGTAGCAATTAATTCCCTACAAACTAATTAGGTTGGTTAACAAGAATTTGGCAACTCACGGTCGCCGCAGTTGGAGTTATACTGAAACCATCTATGGTAAATTAATTTAGATGTGCTTCCCTTGCAGAAGGAAAGCTATAACCGGCTTCACATTTTAGGCGTTGAGCGCTGAGCGATGCGGTAAGACCTCAAAGCAATTCATCCTATCTTTCAACTGTTGTCGGCCTCTACATTCAAAGTTGGGATAGGCATACTAGCCCACCAAATGGTTAAGATAATAATAGTTGTTTCTTTTGTTTGCCTCAAATGGAAATGTCAAAAAGGGCCAGGCCCATAACTCAGACCGTTATTTTCAAAACTACATCATTTTAAAATTTTTTCTTAAAAAAATAGCAAGTAGAGTTGACCTGGCTGGCCCATGGCTCGTCGCATTATAAATCGGGACATGGGCCGGTGACATCTCTATCTTTAAAAAAGCAAAGACCAAAGTTGTCAGCTGCGTTACATAAATGTTAAGTTTACTCTTGATACTTAATTTGTATAACCTATATTTATTTATTTTTATTTTATGCAATTTCATCTCATCAATTTTATTTTAAATATACTTGTTAATTCCTAATAGCATCTAAAAGGGAGA
>JANIJH010000225.1:71136934-71148706 GCA_024520975.1 Erythroxylum areolatum | reverse complement strand
TGATGTAAATACATTATGGATATGTATATGGAATGGTAAAATGAATTTTGATTCGCGTATGGACTTGGGGATATAAAATTGAGTGTGATTTTGGAATATATATTTATGATTGATTTGAGAATTAGATTAGATTATGAGATTGGTATATTGAATTGAGAATTATGGAAGTGTTAGGTATAGGTTTGCGTTTGCTAGTGTTTGAATTCCGAACGGGAGAGTCCAATGATTCTGAGTTTTGCCTGGATTTATAGAAGTGTTTTTAAACCCTTGCAGGTTTTGGGTTTAATATAAGGCAGCCGTTATGCTGCTGAAATTTTGGCAAAAATAATATGAATATATGGGATTTGTATAATTGTATAGGACAAATATTATGGTTTGAGTTTTGATTGAGAGTATAGAACGGATGATTTTCCAAATTGGAAAGGAGTATGGCTTTGTATGAGACTGAGTAAAAGGGAAAAGAAAAAAAAATATTTATACCAGATTTTGGGATAGTTTGAGTCTAAGGTCTCCAACGCGATCATGTTTCTCTGTTATTTGTTACCGGATGTCAGAATTTGTTTCAGTTCAGTTGCTTCGTTTGTATACTTCGAATTCGATCCGCATTCGTTTCGTTTTTGCTTACTTTCATTTTGCTTCGATACTTTCGCTTTGTATGCCTTTCACCTTATGTTTTGTTTCTTTGCTTTGATTCGATTCATATTCGTTCGTATTCATATTCGATTTCGATTTGCGTTTTGTTTTGTTCTCCGCTTCATTCGTTCTCCGTTTTCCGGTTGGGGTCTGATTCCGAGATCGGGCCCCAACAAATAGTATCAGGTTACCATATTCAATCTCAATTTTTAATATCATTCAGATAGAATTAGTCTAAGTCTCTTCTAGAGAGTTTTAGTACTATTTTCTAGGTTTCATTTACATTTGAAATCACCCAATTTGGAGTTCTTTAGACTAAGTTATGGCCAAAACACTAGGACTGTTCAAGTAAACCGAGAATCCTAATACAGAATTTCACTAAACATAGCTAGGAAAACTTACCACTTTCTTTCAATCTTTTGGAAAATTGCAAGCTTTCTTTAAATAATGCTCCAAAGCATGGAAAATCAACTTCACCCTTCTTATCTCAAGCTTGGCCGAAACCCACCTTTGGCTCTTTCCTTTTCTTTTTTTGTTTTTCACTTACGGGTAACTCTCATTCACTCTCATGGTTATGACAAAAAGAAAGAAACAATTGTCTTAAGTTTACTCCTTTAACACATGACACATGTCATCTTCCATCATGAATCATAAATCCACTATTCATCATGTACAAAAACCAATTTGCCCCTAATTACTATGCAAAAGACTAAATTGTCCCTTAACAAATTTAATTCACCGACTAATTGAATTACAATTAGAAAATATTCCATAACGGACTTATCATCAAATTGACCATGAAATACTCTTATTAGGTTCAATATGTATTGACTGGATGCTTTAAAAAATATTCGAATGGGGTTAAAAACATTAATATCCATTATTTTCCAAAAAGGGCATTTTAAGTGCTAAACTTCTTGAATTCTCAAAATCCATCCAATCGGAATTATTTTTGATCCTTTTCAGTACCATCAGACTCTAATACTTATTATGAATATTTTCAATTCTTTTCAGGGTTAGATCCTCAAAAATCACTATTCATGTGAAAAAAATACTATCTTTCGAACATAAAAATTTACCTTCATTGAAATGGAAGGTTTGGGGTTTTACAAGGTCCCCTTTAATTCATATATAAAACATAAGTCAATATTGAGAACTAAAGAAATATTCAATATAAAGAAATATTTAATATCAAAGAAATAATCATACATGTAGATAATATAAATTTATTCAAGCAAAACACATAAAGTGTAAGAAGTACAAAAAAATGATCACTCTACCTTAATTTTGTCACCCCTAAATCTAATATCACTATTCTTTCTCCCCTTTTCATAATCATAAAAAAGAAACTAGTTATCTACAAATGGAAAATATAAAATGTCATGAATCAAGCTAACTTGATTAAAAGATCAAAACAAATTAATTAAGATTGATAAACTTTCTCACAAAGAGTGTTATTGAATATTTAAAGTGTCAAAACAAAAGATCAATTTTGATATAATCATCCCTAATTGTGTATAATTTGAAAAATGTCCAATTTTGGCATTATGCCTAAGTTAACAAATTCAATTAAGGCAACAAGCACAAATGTTGACAAAGTCTAGGGTTGGAATTAAAAAAAAAAGCACAAGCAAAATTGCAATACCCAACAATCAATTTCATAAAAGAATGTAAAATTTTAAAAGACCCAAAATTTTAAAAATTAATATAAAAATGGCCCAAAATGCCAAAATTGAACAAAATCAAATATATATTAATATAGGTGAAAGGGAGAAAACCTTGAACCCTTTTAAAATTTAACTTTTAAAGCATCTATTTGAAAAGATAACTCTTAAAAAAATGAAATTCCCTATATTTGAACTAAAAATGACAAAGTTTCTATTTGATATTCTCATGATTTTGGAATATATAAATATGTAAGATGAATAATAGAAGATAAGAGGAGGAGGAGAGGTTAAATAGGGAAGACTAATTGACCATATGACTCAGCTAGTAATTAAATAAGTTACAAACTCATTGGAATGAAAGAACTTCTTATTCAAGAGGTTATTGGTTGAGCATTTAAATACATTGGTTGACCAATGTACATAAATGGTTGACTAGAGAAGTGACCAAACTCCTTACAAATTCATTACAAAGAAATAGGTATTTGGTTAAAGTGACATTGATTGACCACAAGAGCACATTTGTCGATCAATGTATCTAAGTGGTCCAAATAAGCGATCGAACACCTAACAAACTCATTGAAAGCAGGGGAGGGTGTATTTTAAGAACATTGATTGACCATACTAAGATATTAATCAACAAATTAACCAAATAACTTGGTAAAACAACTTTTGAACTCAAACATAAACATCAAAACCCTTAATGAATCATAGAAAAATCAATCAAGAACTACTATAAATATTAAATAAGACTTTAATAAAATAGAATCATGCCTAATTTTCTGTTAATACCGTCGTCCATTAGTTTAGTTAAACTCAAATTTAAACAAAAATGCAAGATATCATATATTACTAAATCATGGACTAATAATTAACTTTTTTTAAACATTACCTATGAATGGTTTGAATAATGATTCTTCTTGAATTTTCAATATATTGGAAACATCTTATCATTCGTTTATCATCCTTTCTTGGTTCAATAATTGGCTTTTTAAAAAGAGAATTTGATCATTCTTGTTCTCTTTAAAGATTATTCTACATTTTACATAAATAATTTTAAGAATTTCTTAGACATGAGAAGATTAAAATGATAAAAACTTATACCCTTAAAAAATAATATTACCATCTTTACTACATATCTTTTTCCTCTTTAAGAAACCTATAAAATAAGCCAATAAATGTGTTTTAGGTACTCAAATGAGCTTAGGTCCTTAGTTGTTAGTCTTCTTCTTTTCAATGCACTTCTTTAAGGGTTTGCTTACCATCTTTTATTTAATTAAACAAAATCTATCAGTACGCCCATATTTACCATAAAAATGACATATTATGTCATATGAGTGACAATGATACATAAATGCATTACTTGGTGTTTTTATACGTGTATATATAATGAGAAACCTTCCTTTGGACATTCAATGTGTTAAATGGTTTCCTAATGTAGTGAAATGGAATACCATGATTATAAGCGTGATACCTACTTTGAATGAAGGCTTGATGCATGCTTCTTTTTAGGTCTAGAAGGTTGTGAGTGAGTTGCATGTTATTATAGAAGTTATACCTATTCTTCCCTTGAGCGTATTGAACTTTATTCCCAGATTATGATCTATATATGAAAATATGATGCTTGCTCTTAAAACAAGTCATAATGGATATGGCATGTGTATGTATATGGTTAGATCAATACACATTTTTCATAGTATGCAATGGTTCTTCGCTATGAAAATACTTTCCTTTTACAAATGTATTTTTAGAATTGGCTTTACTTCCATGGTTGTATCTTATTATATACCTATTTTTGGATTTTTTTGAGCTCCTAACATGTTTTGTAGTTTTTCACTTCCCTTTATAAACTTGGATAATGAGTCCTTGATGGCATCAATCAACTTTTTCAATATTTTATTCTCACGCCTTAAGGCATATTGTCATCAATTATCATTTTTTGGATTCTTTGATGCTATACAATTCACTTTTCATCTTTTCTTTCTCATTTATGCATGAATCCAACTATTCTTTAACTTCCTTGAGTATAGAAGATATCTTTTTTTCTTATTCATAATTTCTAAACATTTGACTAATCTATCATATGTCAAATCAATATCACTATCACATAAGTTAGAGTTTGATGTTACCTCATAATCTTTCAAGAAGGTAAAGCACATGTTAGTTATCTCTCCTTCCAATTACACATTTTTGAATTCAGTTGTGTCATCCCAAGCTGAGGCTTTAAGTGCTTTCTCCTTGTATTTATCCTTATTCACTTTCTTATTGTTTGTTTCATACTTGTCTTCATCCTTGAGTAAAGGGCATTGTAACTTTATATGGTTGGGTTTTCTACATTCAAAACAAACAACATTAAAGGATTTATATTTTAACTTATATGTTTCTTCCTTGAAATCCTTTCTTTTAGAGAATTTCTTTTTCAAGAACTTCTTGAATTTTTTAGTGATTAAGCCAATTTCTTCTTCATCGTTATCACTAGTTGATGTCTTTTCATCTTTACTTGATTCTTTCTTTGAGGCTTTAAGTGCTAAATTCTTTTTCCTTGGAAGCATTGTTTCTTCTTGTGTCTCTTTGGGTCTCGTTTTGTATATAAGAAGAGATCCAGTAAACACCTATAATGGTAATGTTGTTAGATCTTTGGCTTCTTATATGACCATCACTTTAGCTTCTCATTTGTTTGGAAGTGACTTAAGCAACTTTCTTACCATTTTCAGAGCATTAATAATTTTAAAAAATTTAGAGTACATACTAGATATGCTTTTATTATGCTTCATTTCAAATAATTCATATTGATGTGTTAGCATCCTCACTTTGCTTTCTTTTATTTGATTTATTTTCTTATGTGTAAATTTTAAAGTATGCTAAATTTTATGAGTCGTTTCACATATAAAGACTTTATTAAATTTATTTCTCCTTAAAAAATAAAATAGGAAATGTACAACCTTATTATTTAAGAAAACTAATTTCTTCAAGTTTTCATTTTTCCTTTAATTTGTGCATCTCTTTGATATTTACAATTTTTGTGAATAAAGGTACCATTTGAAATGATTTCCTATAGGTTATCACTTTCAGTCATTAACAAGAATCGTATCCTAGTTTTCTACTAAAGGTAATCATTGTCATAAAAAAAAGCTGTTCTATTAATACTTTATCCCTCTTGGTTAAATGATAATGATAATGCTCTTAGATATGCCATTAAGATCTTTGCTATATGATTTCATTAAAAACGCTAACCTAATAGACCATACTCTGATATTACTTGTTAGTCCCTAGTGAAACCCAAGAGGGCGGTGAATTGAGTGTTTATAAAATTTAACAAAATTTTATATTAAATGAACTCAATTTAACAACAATCAAAATATATATGAATAAATGGATTGCTTAATATAAACCAACCAAACTATTTAATAATAACTTAAATAAGATAGGGAAGAAAGAACACAAACCAATTTATGGTTTAAAAAACAACCCTTGCCTACGTCTACTCTTGAGACTCTTCTTGGTATTCCACTATAATTTTTCTTTCAAGACGAAAAACAATCTTTGTACAATCTTTTAGGGCAAAAAGGAACCCTTTACAATCTTCTTCCAAGGTGAAGAGAAACCTTAATACCACTTGGAACACCTCTAATTATAATAACATAATGCCTTAAACAAAGTTACGATTCAAAATACCTCACTTTATTGCTTAATAACTCTAAAAGACTCAATTTCATAAATATGAGATAATCATACTTAAGTGATTGAAAAACACTTAAAAATGTGAGAAAAATACACCAAATACTTCATAATTCTAAAACTGATGAAAAAAATATTTATAGATTTAAGGACCTCTAGCCTTTAGTGCCTAAAACTACCATTAAAACGACTAGTTATAGTGTATTAGTCGGTCGGTATAGTACATTGGTTGACTAATACATTAATCAACATAACGAAAAACTCTTGACATATCAAATTTAAGAGCTTTAACTTATATTGATCATCTATAAGAATCCCCAAAGAAATGATTTTAACAATTTCAAATGCTCAAACTCAATTTATTTAATGTAATTATGATTTAAACACTTCTCAAAATGTTCTCTAAAGGGTATTTAAAAGATCAAAAGACTTTTCTATTAGAACCAAAAGCTTCAATGCCTCTTGATGAATGAAAAGAATTATATAATAAAGTGAAATGAAATGTTTATTCATAGTGAACCTTTTAGAATATCACATTAAAAACAAGATTACAATTAATAATATCAAACATAAAATGACCTTGATAAATCTTAATCTTTTTTTTGTTTTTTGTTTGATCTTCACTTAGACGATTACAAAGCTCAACTTCTGTTTATTAATTTTATAAACTATTTTCTTGAGTGCCTTCATTTTGTTTTTAAATTGCTTTTCATTAAAATAATAAACTTATTAGTAGTAATTATATTTTGTTATTATTCAAGTGTTGATTAAAACCTTCCTTGGTTCAACAATATTTATATGCGGTCACTTTTAATTTATATTAATTATGTCTATTTGTATTTTTATCAAGTCTAATTGAAATTGTATTAAGTTTAACTTCATTTTATCATTTTTATTTTCATCTTTTTAAGTCTTAATTAAATTTTGATTAAGAATATTTAATTATAATATAGTTTAATTAATGATTAAATTTTAATTGAAATTCTTATACATTAATTTTTTAATTTTTCATCAATTAAGTTTTTAAAGATATTTCCATTAATTTTGAAGAAATTGCTTGAATAAAAACTATAAATTTATAATCACAATTGAGTACCACAAATATGTAAGAAATCTTAAAGTTTTCTTAGTTGCGAGGAAGACAGAATTTCGGGGTTAAAAAAAGAGCTGGAATTAGCTAAATTTTTTTAATAAAAATATAAAAATAGCTAGAAAAATGTGAGCCACTAAATGTAGGAAAAAGATCAAGGATTTTGATGACTAAGGCCTTTCACATTTCTATTAAAAGTCTAGAAACTTTACCTAAACTACACAGCTTCATTGTAACCTCCCATGTGTCATCTTTTTGGTCTTGCTATTAATTAAAACCATTGTCTTCTCTTTTAAAATGTTGTAATTTCTTGGCCCGTTGAAGGGTATAGAGGTTCATTTCTTTTTCAAGACCTAAGCCTATTTTCATTCAAATTCGTTTTTTAACCAAATCATAAAATAATTTAATATTGTTTTCAAATCTTAGATCATCGTTATATGACATAGTCTATGCGTATCTAATATTTTATTTTAAATTCTAAGTAAAATTACAAATTCTTATGATTCAACCACATGCTTTGTTAACCTAATGTAATCCACTTAACATCTTTTCAATAATTTCTAAATCTACAAAAAAAGTTTCACCGTATAGACGAATAAAATATCTTGTTTATTTGACATTTAGTTCCATCTCTTTTTAAGATTTCCAAAAAAATTCAATAATAATGACTGTTGAATATTCAAAGAATTTTATACTCATCTGATTACAGTACCTAACTAGTGTTCCCATTTTTTGTTTGTTATTTGATATTTTATATTTGACAAAGTTTATCAAGAGAATAATGGTGGGAGTGTGGTTTTGCCCTAATCCATCTTATAAAGTAATCAGCTATTATAAGTATGAACTTTATTTTATTTAATTATAAGAGGAAATGGACCTACGACGTTTTTGACCTATATTGTGCGAAAGGTATGAGGGATGACAAAGATGTGTAATATGCAATATGTTGGTGATGAAAAAGTATACTTGTTTTACGGTTCTGTAACCTTGGTATGTACCATCTCATTTATTAAATTTCTTACTCAGTGGCTCATATAATCACATAGCATATATAAAATCAAAAACCCAAAAAAGAAAGTGAAAAATATGTGATATTCTTTTTAAGGTTTTGAGCATTTGTATTCACACCAAACAAAACTATATTTATTTTAAAAATCTTTATTTGGGCTTAAGTTTATTCAATATAAAACGCAAAGGGTTTTTATATTACGCATGTATTTAAAAACATGATTTGGATTAATCTAAGCCTAAATATAACATATATATATATATTCCCACTTGGGCTTGAAATAAAACTTCTCCTAGACTTGATTTAGTGGGATTTTCTTTTATGAGACATAATGTTAATGATGGCAAAGAGACCAACTCAGACTCCTATTTAAAGCAATGTTAATCAAGTGATAGGCTTTTATAATATACAATTAGTTTAAATGTCTGCATTTCAAATAATTAGGCCTGACTTGTTTGGGAATCAACTAGCACATTTCTCAAATGGCAAATACAAATTTTTTGAAAGTAAAAATACATGAACCTGATTCACTCGTGTTCTTAATGCTTAAGCTTACTAAATCATCCATTAAACCTTCACTCGTAAAATCCTACAAAGAATGATTAAATATGTATGAATCAAGGAACAAAATAGATAGATAAGAATCACAAGAATAATTAGGGGCCTCTACTTACTAAATTTAGGGTGAAAGGAACAAAAGACTTTTTGAATCAACTCCTACAAGGTAAATTCTTATCTAAATAAGGTAGCTCACTACCTTTATAAGATCAAAGATAATTGCCTGACAACTAAAAACACAACTCAATCCTATCACTTGTCGCAATTGGAGAATAGGATACTAAGATGCTGGCATGCATCACAAACAGACTTGGTAAATACATGCATCACAATCACCCTATCATGCCTATGAGTAAAAGCGCAAAAAGAAAAAAAAAAGAGAATGAATGCAAAGGAGTATAGCAAACTAACCTGGTAAAATCCATCACCAATCATTAGAAAAGTAAAACAATAACTCAATCATGATCCTTGAAGGCTCTTGACAGAGAGGCAAGAACACAGAAAGGGTAAGCCTGAGAATGAAGTAGAAAGGAAATGGTTTATATTTAACTTTGTTTTTTTTATCACACACGTGTCCCTAAGCATTTCCTTTAATTTCTAAGAAGTTTATCTAAGCTTTAGTGCAAATACGATTTGTCCCTTGTCTTAGTGCCAGTCCTGGGCAGGGCCAGGTAGCACACCTGCCCAGGGTCTACCATAAAAGGGCACCATCTTTGACTTGTGATGCTAGCTTTCAAGAGGGTCAATTACATTTATTCTAGAAGAGTAATAAATGTAGTAATAAAAATGTAGAGAATGTTGGTGGAAGTTGTTAATGTTTTCAAAAGTAATAAACGTCAAATAACGTTGGAAGCTTCCCAAATATTATCTTGGAAGCTATATTATCTCCGGTGGTAATGTAGCAACTTCCAAGATTGATTAAGTTAACGTTAACTTGTTAGACTTATAAATAGTTTTGAAGTATTTAAGTGTATTTTGACCTTCTAATTTCTTTATTTTCATCAACATATACATCTAAGGTACTCAAACTCAAAAATTGGTAGCAAAAAATTTTCACGATTCTATCTTCTAAGTTTTGAGTGTAATTTAAAGGTAAAGTTTATGATTTTAATGTATTTTAGCTTATTAAATATTTGAACATGTTATAATTAATTTGCAATTTGTCATTAACGTGGATATTATATTAGTATTTTAAATCATAACATTAATATTAAATGATATTATATTTATTTGTGTTTCTTCTTTTTTATTTTTAGATTACTTATTATAAAAATAATTAAACATTAATAAATAATTTAATTTTTGTAACTGTAATTTTCATTATACTTTACCGCAAGTAATTTAATAATTGCTGGATTTGTGTTCTTGTAGAGTTCACATAAGTTTAGTGATAATATAACTAAATCAAATAATTTAAATTACTCAATTCAAAGACTACATAAATGGTTTCCTTTATTATAAAAATACGTATGATACTATTAAACATGTCATAATAATAAAAATAATATTCAATAATTTCTATAGCTTATAGAATAGGATAATATTTGACTTAAGAAACTTAGAATATTTAATAACTTGGAATATAATTTACTATATTTTTTCCTAAGTATGTTAATTTCTTGTATTTTTAGAAATTACTGTTTCTCTATCATTAAAATTTGCATTTTGTTTTTTTTCATTTTTAATAATAGATATTAAATTTTGCTATTTATTTTTTTTCTCCATCATAGATATAATAACATTGATATATCTTTGTGATATATTGTGAAGCTATCAGTGTTTGTTGTGCCTGCATACTTCTTCCAATTTCATAAAGGTGCTTTTGTTCATTTTCTAGTCTAACTGTGTTATAATTAGTTTATATTATATTGCCTAACAATCATTTACCTAGAAGTGAGAAAAGGAAAAAAAGAAAACAAGTAGAACATTTGATAGAATCCCAAAAAGGAGCAATTAATAAATTTATTAAAAAGTAGGCTTCCCTAGTAAGAGTCCTAAGGAATTTGGTGAAGGTAGTTTTGAACACCATAAAGAAAACTTAAGTAATGATATTCATATTCATGAGGATATTAGAAATTTGAGTAAGCATGATCATGTATCAAATGCATCCACTTTAGAAAATTTAAAGGTAGATGAGCAAGAAAGCCCTATATTGGATATTTATGATCATAGAAATTAGGATAATCTTGATAATAAAACAAGGGATATTTTAGTTTAAAAAGGATCTATCAGAGAATTGAATCTTGTGTTTCCTTTAGACAATACCTCTCGTCATTTTTCATATTCTTATTATTATAGAAATTTGAGTAATGGAGAGATTAGTGATAGAAAATGGTTCGTTTATTCTAAACATATAGATAAAAGTATATTGTTTTTGTTGTAAGTTGTAAGTTATTCAAATCTAATAACAAATAAAGTGGATTAACAAATGATGGATTTAGAGATTAGAAGCATCTTAGTGAGAGACTCAAAGAACATGAGAATTGCATTGAGCATATGACTAATATGAGAACTTGGAATGAATTAAGAGTAAGATTGAGCAAAAACCAAACAATTGATAAAGATTTGCAACAAGAAATTGTAAAGGAGAAAGAACGTTAGAGATAAGTTTTGATAAAAATAGTTTCTTTCGTGAAATATCTTGCTAAATATAATTTAGCTTTTCGAGGATCCAATGAGAAACTTTACCAAGATCGTAATGATAATTTTTTAGGATTGATTGAGATGATTGTTAGATTTGATGTAATAATGCAAGATTATGTTAGACGTATTCAAAGTCATGAAATTCATCATCATTATCTTAGTCACAAAATTTAAAATGAGTTGATTTCTCTGTTGGTCCATAGTTTTGGAAGTTCTATCATAGGGATCATTAAAGAGGCCAAATACTTTTCTGTTATTCTTGATTGAACCTTAGATTTGAGTCGTCAAGAATAAATGAGTTTGTTAGTACGATGTGTGAATATGTCAAATAAAAAAAATAGAGGATTACTTTTTAGAGTTCTTGAAAGTAGACGACACATCTGGATTGGGACTTTTCAATGAATTATTGAATGCATTTAATATTCTTCTGATCCTGAAAAATAATTGCAAATTTTGGGTGAGTTTTGTGAACTCAATGAGTGACCATCATCGATGGC
>JANIJH010000225.1:71092415-71112805 GCA_024520975.1 Erythroxylum areolatum | reverse complement strand
TTGATTGTCCATATGATTTATTTCGATTCGATAATTTGATTCATATTCGTTTCATTTTCGCCTCCGTATTTTCGCTTCTCCGGTTGGGATTTGGTTTCCGGATCAGGTTCCAACACATATAGTGTAATAATGTTGCCCCATAGAATCTCATCACACAAAAAATGATACTCAATTTTTATATGTTTGGTACACTCCTGAAAAACAAAATAGACAACTATATATGAAGCAACTTGATTATTATAATAAAGTTTTGATAAGTCAAATTATTCATATATAATTTTGGGATGAATTAGAACTAATTTGACTTGTACCTATATGAATTTTGAGCTTTATTTGGTTAGTTCTCACACATTTCAACTTTGTTGTTTAATAGGTGCAAATTGATAGATTTTGAAGCAAAAGGCATAACTTTTACTATGGATATTAGATTAAGGTCATCCAAGTATGTTTTCGAAGAGGACTCCGAGTTCTATAACTTTCGTGAAGACTCTAAGGAGAGATTTTGTCGTCTAAAGGGTCAAGGATGATCAAAATATGCCTATTTAACGGACATTGAATGGAAATTTTCACCCCCGAGACCCAAAAAGGTCCGTTTAGTGGATATGAAGTCTGCTTAACAGACATTTACTGGAAAATTTTTCTCTAGAGACCAAAAACGATTCATTTAAGGGATATGAAGTCTGCCTAACGGATATTGTCGGCATTAGGACGATCTGCATTCTCCTGTTTAGCGAAAACTAGGTTTCTTTGAGCCCAAGACACTATAAATACTCATTTTTAAGACCAAAAGGGGGGCTGGACACTGAAAACGAGGCTGCAACATAAGGAGACACGCAAAAGAGGCAAAGAAGAGGAGAAAAGAGGAAGGAATCAAGCATTGGAAGCAATCTTGTTTTGCGCTCTCTCTACCTTCTCTCTCTACTCTTTCTTGGATGTTGATTGTCTTTATGTGTATGGATTATGTTATCATGTTCTAGAACTAAACCCCATTTAGGGTGAGAGATGTAGCCTATTTTGGGGGATTGATTTGTATTTTATGGATTGATTGGTGTTGAATAAAAGTTCATGGATTATATTTATCTTTCTTAAACTTTATTGTTGTTTTTGTGCTTGATCACCATAGATGCAACTTTAGGAATCATATGATGAACTGAGAGGTGAAGTATGATTTATGCATTAGGAGAATAAACACATTAGGTTTAGAGATAAATATATCCTAAACTGGTGTGATAACTTGTGGTTGCTTGTTCTTAATAAATTTGACTAGTTAGATTTCACATTGAGAGATGGTAATCAACTAGTTGGGTTTGCTCATATGTCTTGAGAGAGAATACGAGTAAAGTTGTGCAACTGTTATTATAACTTGCCATTTAATCAATTCCATAATTTATTGACCAATCTCTTAAATTGGTGACTTCAAGCCCTAAGTTTAAATCATCAAATTTCGCCTGTTTGTTTATTTCCAGTCTATACAATTTATTATCTACTCAATTCCAACCATCTTTTAAGTTTCTTGTCATTTTCGTTCAAGTAATTAGGATTAATTCAGTAATGAGTATCTTAGTCCTTGTGGTAGATGAACTTGGAATACTTGATTTGTAGGTACTAAGAACGATTCTGTGCACTTGCAGATTGTATCGACCAAGTTCTTGGTGTAGTTGTCGGGGACTAATTTATATTTGCTACCATTAATTCTAGTTATATATTATTATTTTTGTTTTTTACTACCTTAAGTTTTCTTCCATTAATTAATTTTGAACCCTTTCTCATTGTTTGATTATAGGAGCTGTATGCACTTAAGGCATTCAAGAAATTTGAATAACGATCAGCTGATTGAATTAAATCCTAAAATTGAACACATTTGTAGAAGGAATAAAGCCCAAAGAAAAAGAGGGATGACAACCAATAATCAAAATCCGATTCTGTATGGGGAACAAGATATGAGGAACAAACAATTTCATGAAGGAAATCCAACTAAACCGGTTGTTAATAATCCTGCAGTAAGGAGAATTCGAGATTATCAAATGCTATTTATTACTAGTAACCCCTCTTGCATTCGATTAACTACTGCAGCACCACAATTTAATGGAATGTCGAGTAAAGATGCTCTAGCCTTTATGAGAGATTTCTATGCGACAGTTCAAACTCTTTTGTTGTATGGATTGCCCGAAGATGAGTTAAAGTTGAGATGTTTTCCCTATTGCATGAAGGGATTAGCAAGAAATTGGTTGTTGATTTTGGAGGTGGATTCCATTGCTTCTTGGAAAAAGTAATGGAGACTTTCATGATGAAGTGGTACCCATCTCATAAAACTCTTGAACTAAGGAAGATGATACATTGGATCTCACAGAAAGAAGGATATAAATTTCATGAGGCTTGGGAGCAATTCAACAATCTTCTTAACTAATGTCCCCATCATGGATTTGATACGTACTCTTTGACTCAGTTCTTCTACTATGGTCCCACTGATCGCAATCAGATTTTAGTGGACTTAAACAATGGTGGGAATATTAGTAACCTGAGTTCTCAAGAGTTATGGAATATTTTCAAAAAAATTTACAGAGAATTCACATTGTAAGGTGACTAGAAGCAAAGCTGTTGCTCTTAATGAAGTGGGTTCTAAACTCGACATGGCCTGTCAAGTTGTTGAGATAAACAAGAAGTTGAATATGTTGATGGACAACAACAAGTCTAGTAGGGATCCTTGCACTCTTTGTGGTAGATTTGGACATACAACAGTTGGTTGTATAAACATAGATGTAACAATGCAAGAGGAAGAGGTGAGCTATGTGAACAATGGTAGACAAGGTCAGAGATTTGATCCTTTCTTAAATACCTACAATGAAGGTTGGAAGTTTCATCCAAAATTTTCATGAAAAAATCAAGGGGCTGTAAAACCAATGGGACCATCTGGGTTCCAAGCACCACTGAAACAACAATATTCACCTCCTTCATCTTCTGCACAACAAAAATTCCCTTCCCTGTGGGAGAAAAAGGTGGATCGGCTTGAAGATTTGTTTACTTAACTTATGAGCAAGATGGATCAAAGTGCTCAAGCTAGCTCTCAAGCCATGAATATAATGGATCATAACATTCAGTCCAACCAAGCTGCCATTAGAAATTTAGAGGTACAAATCAGTCAAATTGTGAAAGAGGTGAGTGAAAGAGGTAAGGAAAAGCTACCTAGCAATACTTAAGAGAATCCAAAATAAGATTGTATGGCGATTCTTCTGAGAGGTGGTAAAGTGGTAGAAGTGGTTCCTAAAGAGCAGGATGCCAAGATAAATGAACCAAGGATGCTGAAATCGTGAATTTGGATAAAGAAGAAGAGACTAAAGAAACCAAACCAAAGAGAGAGTCTTCACTAATTTCAGAATTTTCCTTTGAACCACCCATACCGTACCCTCAAAGGATAAAGAAGAGGCATGATGAGTCCAAATTTTAGAAATTTCTTGACTTTTTTAAGAAGATCCAAATTAACATCCCTTTTGCTGAAGCCCTTGCTAAGATGCTTACTTACACCAAGTTCTTGAAGGAAATCATCTCCAACAAAAAAAGCTGGACAATTTTGCTACGGTAGCCTTAACTGAGGAGTGTAGTTCAATTTTACAAAATAAACTATGCCTTAAGTTAAAGGATCCAAAGAGTTTCACTATTCCTTGTCATTTTGATGCTTCTAATGTTTTTCAATGCTTATGTGACCTAGGTGCAAGCATTAATCTTATTCCTTTGTCTTTTTATAACATGCTTAGGATTGGAGAACTCAAACCAACTACGATTTCATTACAACTTGCTAATAGATCAATTCGATACCCTATTGGCATAGTTGAGGAATTAGCGGTGAAAGTTGGTAAGCTTATAATTCCAACTGACTTTGTTGTACTTAAGATGGATTTTGACAAGGTTACTATAATTTTAGGAAGACCATTCTTAGCCACTGGTGGAGCATTGATTGATGTTCCGAATGGTATTCTAACCTAGAGAGTTGGTGATGAGAAAGAGGTGTTTAACATTTTCAAGGTTTTAAAGGGACCCTCTTTTGATGAAGTCACATATAGGATAGATGTAATTGATTCTCTTACTTTTGAATCTATTCCTAAATTAATGTATGATGATTCCTTAGAGACATACCTAGCTTTAGGAATAGATGAGAATGAATTGGATGAGGAGATAGTGGACTATGCATACAGATTGCAAGGTAATGGTTTTAGGTATAGACATTAAATTGAAGAATTGGGCCCTCCTAAGCTTAAATTTTTACCTTCCATATTGAGCCCACTGAAATGTGAATTAAAACAGCTTCCAATTCATTTGAGGTATGCATTTTTAGGAGAATCAAACACATATCTTGTTATTATTTCTTCTTATTTGGATTCCTCTCAAGAAGAGAAGTTGTTAAGGGTGTTACATGAACATAAATTGGCTATTGCATAGAATATTGCTGACATAAAGGGAGTTAGTCCTTCTATTTAAGTTCACTGGATTTTAATGGAGGAAAACCACAAACCTAGTGTGGAAAATCAAAGGAGACTCAATCTTAACATGAAAGAAGTTGTGCAATCTGAGGTATTTAAATTACTTGATGCAAGAATTATCCATCCTATTTCTGATAGCTTTTGGATAAGTCCTATGTAGGTCGTACCAAAGAAGGGTGGCATGACTGTCATCTCTAATGATAGTAATGAGTTAATTTCCACTAGGGTTGTGATAGGGTGGAGGGTGTGTATAGATTACAGGAAATTAAATGCAGCAACTAAAAAAGATCACTTTCCTCTCCCCTTTATTGATCAAATGTTGGAAAGATTAGCAAGGCATGAGTATTATTGCTTTTTAGATGGTTATTTAATGTATAACCAAATTCCCATAGCCCTAGAGGATAAGGAGAAGACCATCTTTACTTGTCCCTATGGTACATTTGTGTATCATAGGATGCCTTTCGGTTTGTGCAATGCTCCTGCCATATTCTAATGTTGCACGATGTCCATATTCTCTGACATAGTGGAGAATGTAATTGAGGTATTTATGGATGACTTTTCTGTATTTGACTCTTCTTTTGATACATGTCTGTTCAATCTAGAACAGGTTCTACATAGGTGTGAAAAAACCAATCTCATGCTAAATTAGGAAAAGTGTCATTTTATAGTATAAGAAGGAATCGTCCTATGCCACAAACTTTCTAATAATGGAATAGAGGTGGATCCAGCGAAAATTGAAGTTATCAATAAATTACCACCCCCAATTCGGTTAAATATTTTTCCAAGATTTCTAAACTCTTATGCGCTTTATTGCAAAGGGAAGTCCCTTATGAATTTACGGACGAATGTCTTGATACTTTCAACAGGTTGAAAAAGGAACTTACCTCAGATCTTATAATGGTCATACCGAATTGGAGTCTCCCTTTTGAATTGATGTGTGATGCTAGTGATTATGCACTTCGGGTTGTCATAGGACAAAAACAGGATAAGAAATTACATGTCATTTATTACATTAGCAAAGTTCTTAATGACGCTCAAATTAATTATGCTACGACAAAGAAAGAATTGCTAGCAGTATTTTTTGCATTTGATAAATTTAGATCTTATCTTATTGGGTTCAAAGTCATTATTTACACTGACCATTCTGCTTTGAAATATCTGCTTACAAAAAAGGATGCCAAACCAAGGTTGAACAGCTGGATTTTACTTTTGCAAGAGTTTGATTTGGAAATTAGAGACAAGAAAGGATCCGAGAATTTGATGGCTGATCACCTTTCGCGACTTGAGTAAGGTGACAAGATGGGAGAGGAACTGAATAATGATGTCTTTCCTGATGAGAATCTATGGTCTGCTAAGAAAAATGTGTCCTTGGTTTGCTGATCATATTGACTTTCTGGCATCTAACATTATTCCTAGTGATTATTCATACCATAAGAGAAGGAAATTCTTATCTGAGGTGAGAAATTACTTTTGCGAAGACCCGTTGCTTTTTAGAAGGTGTGTTGATGGGGTAATTAGAAGATGCATATCTGATGAAGAGATGCGATCAGTATTGCATCATTTCCATACTTCTCTTTATGGTGGACACCAAAGGGCTAACAAAACAACAACAAAGGTTTTACAATCCAGATTGTATTGGCCTACTCTTTCTAAGGATACTAGAAATTTTTTCATAACATGTGATAGGTGTTAAAGAATAGGGAATATCGATAGGAAACACGAGATGCCTCAGTTAAGGATTTTAGAGGTTGAACTCTTTGATGTATAGGGTCTAGACTTTATGGGACTGTTTCTAGTATCCTTCGGGAATGAATACATCCTTGTGGCGGCTGATTATGTATCTAAATAGGTGGAAGCTATAGCTTTGTCCAACAACACTGGAGCTAGTGTCATCAAAATTGTCAAGAAGCACGTATTTTCAAGATTTGGTGTTCCAAGAGCTATAATCAGTGACAATGGGGTACATTTTTAGAATCATCAATTCAATCTTTATTCGCAAAATATGGGTGTCATTTTAGGTTTGGAACCACCTACCACCCTCAAACTAATAGGCAAGTTGAGGTATCTAATAGGATAATCAAGCAAAATTTGGAGAAAATTGTAAATACCTCAAGAAAGGATTAGGCAGTGAAACTTGATGACACTCTTTAGGCGTACAGGACAATATATAAGACTCCCTTGGGGATGTCTCCTTATAGATTAGTCTTTGGAAAATCTTGCCATCTTCCGATTAAAACTGAGCACAAAGCATTATGGGCAACCCGGAAGTTGAACTATGATTTCAAGGAAGCTGGACAAAGGAGACTGATAGAGTTGAATGAGTTAGATGAATTCTACCTAGATGCTTTTGAGAATGCTCGAATATACAAGGAGAGAACCAAGGCCTTCCAGGACAAGCATATCATTTGGCGAGAATTTAAACCTATTCAAAAATTTCTATTATTTAACTCTCGTTTAAAATTGTTTCTAGGAAAATTGTGGTCAAGATGGTCTGGACCTTTCGTGGTGACCAAAGTATACCCACATGGAGTCGTGGAGATTGGAAGGGATGAACAACAGCCCTTTTTGGTCAATGGACAACGACTCAAGCACTATTTTGAGGGAGAAATGGTTGGGTTTATTTCCACCATCATATTCCATAATTAACATCATGATGGCAGAGTCCAACTGAGGACATTAAATTTAGCGCTTGTTCGGAGGCAACCCAACATTTCTACTCTTTTTTATTTTATTAATTTCATTTTTGTCATATCTTCTTATTCTAGTTTGTTGTGTGTTGCATAAAGCTAGTGTTTACGAGACATCACAATGATAACTGCTATTAGCATGAGGAATAATGCGATCACGACTCTTCAATCCTAAAGGTAAGATCCATGTTAAGAGTGGGGGAGGTAAGTAGCATTGTCTCTTTGTTTTATTTAATCTTTTCACTATTGCCACTCATACATCATGCATATAGTCCTATGATATTATTGAGTGGTTCCTATGATATTATTGAGTGGTTAGAAGGGACAAAAGAAGAGTGAACAAGGTGAGAGAACATTGGATTCACCAAAAATGTCCAATTAATGGACATGAAGTCCGTTTAACGGACTCACTGACTCAAAAAAATACAGAAAAACCTAAGAAGATTCTTTTAGCAAACATTACGTCTGCTTAACAAACCTACAACTTCATAACAACTAAAGAGACTCGAAAAGGTCCATTTAGTAGACATTACTTGCCCTCTGAATTAAAACACCCTTTTCTCGTCTCTTTTCCCACACTTTCTATCTAACTTATCACCATCTCCTGGTGTCTCCCCTGCGTTCTCTTCTTCCTTCGTCCACACTAGTCATCTTCCAGTCTAAGATTCTCTACTTTTTTCATTCTTCTCCCTTTTCTCTGCCCTTCATAAACCCCATCCCCACAACATTCCATCCCAACCAACCCTAACTTCTCAAATCGTCTCCCTCTCTTTTGTCAAGATAATGCCTCCACACTTCATGTTTGATGATTTCAAGGGATTTTCTTGAGGGTTTAGGTGAATTGCACATAGTTTATACTTCTATTTGATATGGGTAAGTGTTTTTTCACTGTGGGGTTGCAATGGATGCTTAACAATGATGGGTTTGCTCTGTAGATTGTCATATTGTGAATTATGGGTGATGCTTAAAAGTTATACGATTGTGGTTGATTGGGATGATAGGTTAATACTTTGATTGTTATTAACTTTGAGCTAGTTTGTGTTGAAGTTGTTGGGGTGAAATTGAAGTTGTGATTCTAAATTGAATTTGAATTTGAAAAGACTGGTTTGTGTTGAAGTTGATGAGTTGAGATTAAAGTAGAAATATTAGGCTGTGTTTGAATTTGAAAATGTTGGTTTATGGTAAACTTTGACCATTTCCTAGTTTTGTGTGGTTGAGATTGAACTTAGGTTGAGAATTGCTACTTGGTTTGTGGGATTGAGGCCAGGTTGGTTGAAATGGTAGCGGCTTGTGAGGCTATCACTTAATGTCGTGCTTTAAGCAAATGGCAAGGAAGAATATGAGTCAATATTCTCGATCTGTTAGGGGTATAAATCTAGTCGAAGAAGCAGAGGAACCTGCTTCTGAGCAAGCCATGTTCATTAGTGAACAATGTGAAGCTTGGTTTAACAAGAAAAAGAATCACAATTTTGTACTCGAAGTCTTAGTAGAGGAGGGTATTGATGCAGCATACAATGTGAGGGCACACTTAGAAAAATTTCATTGGGGAAACCTGTTGCCCTCAAGGGTGCATACTACCTAGCTGCGGTATGCTAAACTCAGTGCGAAATCCGATAAACAACCACCTATGCTCACTTCACGAGTCAATAGGAGAGTAGTGGTTATAATAGAAGAGCTGATTAATGGACTTCTGGAGCTGCCAGGGGAAAGCAATGTCCCATCCTTCGACAAACGAGCAAAATTTTTAAGTGGTAATCAATGGGATAAAGACGAGGCTATGTCTCGACTTAGGATTAAAGTCACTTAGTGATTTACAAATCAACGTTTTTTATGCACTACAAATACCTTAACATCGGACCTAGGTTGGTAGCTTTCCTATTGGCACATAACATAATGCCCAAAGCCACTAATTTAGGATACCTCCGCAGCGAAGACTTATACATTCTGGACAAAATGTTTTTCCAAGATGATCAATTTCAGGGCATTGCTGCTTCCCAGATGATAATGACCTCTATGTGGCAAGTGGTGCACCACAAGGCAGAGACGAAGAGATTTGTGTTTCTAGTATTATTAAGCTAGCTATTTAGGCATCTCAAGGTCTTTAAAAGAGATGAAGAAGTGGCTTATACTACTGAGGTGGATGTCATCAATGCCACTACAATGAGGGAATTTGAATATAGAGAAAATGGTCCTAATTGGTGAGTCAATCCACATCGAGAGAGAGGCAATCTGAATGCCCCTGCTGCATGGCAATCAAGAGCTAATCCAGCTCTCGGGATAGTCAAATTCTGTCTCAGATGCAAGAAGTCTAAGCAGAAATTAGAGATCTTTGAGCAAAAGTGGGCAATCTCGCGACTTTACAGTCCAGAATAGAAGATATGTTGAGGGATTTTATGGAGCAATAACCACCTTCTCAGGTACAATGATATTATAAGGTCATAAGATTGTATTTGCATTTGAACTCTCATGCATGTAGTTGTGCAATTTACTTTTAATCTCACCCTAGCTTTGATCTTGTGTTGGCAAATTGTAAAAATCACTTTTGTATTATTTTGTTCTATCTCTATAATTTGTATAGTTTGATGGGAGATACGAACACATTGTGTAGAATTTAGTCATTCGGCTATTTTAGGGTGTTTCTTTACCCTTACTCCGCATTTTGTTAATTGCATTAAATTTGTTATCTTTCCTAACATTAAGGACAATGTTGGTTCTAAATGTGAGAGGATAAATTGAAAGTCGTGCATACATATCTTACAATTTCCATTAAAAAATTTGCATACTAGTACATCTTTCACGCTCTAATTATCGCTATAATCCAATCTAATGAGTTAATTGCATTATTGGTAAGATTGATCTTAAATAAGATGCATAATATGATTCAATTGATTACATACCATGTCACAATTGGATGACATAATGTTAAATATATTGAATCAGCATGTTATTGAATGAGTAAACATCACTAAGTGAGCTATTTCGAACCTAAAGGATTGCACTCAATCCATTTTTTCTCATGAGTGATATAATTTTCTCTTCTATGATGTTTACTTCTAGAACTTGCATTGCATCTTTTCGAGATTACATAATCATATTATGGTATGTTCATGAAAGTGATAAAAAGCACTAGGATTAAGCTTGAGCCAAATAGCCAACCCTTTTTATGTATCAATCCCTAGTGAACCCTTTGTTCCTTGATTGTATTTAAGCCTTTTTCTTTGTATTCTAAAGAACCTTGAACTAAAAAAAACAAATTCAACCTTGTTTGATGGTTAGTTGAGCTATAAACGTTGTGCATTCAATGTTGCTATTGATAAGTATACAAAGGAAGAAGTGTGGGGTTGTTTTCTTTGGCAATTGAAGGAGAAAAATAAAATTTAAAAAAAGAAACAAAAATAAATAAAGCGTGTTCACTTACGATATCAAGTTGAAAAAATGATGGAACTTGTGATAATAGAGTTAGTGGAGTTTCATAAGTATTATGATTGTGGGGCACTTTTTCAATAAATTTTGCCAATAATGGTTGTAATATTTGGAGTTTCTCTATACTAATTATTGAATGTTTGAATTTATATCCTTTTTTTCATAGCCTACTTTACCCTTTAGCCCCATTACAACCAAAGGAATAAAGACCTTTTTGATTTATAGATATGTCATAGATGGGAGTAATGGAGAAGTAGGTAAAATGCAAGCTTATGGTAAGAGACATACATGAGAAGATGATTGAGAGTAACCCTTAAACACTGGTGTGTGAAAATGAATGCTTTATGAGAGACTTCATTCATGGCATATGATTTTGATTAATTGAAGCATTATGATATCTTATTGTTGCTTAGTTTGTGATCTAATTTATGAAGTATTATATGACCTTATGTCTATGTTTCAATTCTTACCTATAATGCTTTTAACTTATTAGATTAAGTTATGACCTTAATCTGACATCCATAGTAAAAGTTATGCCTTTTGCTCCAAAATCTATCTATTTGCGCCTATTAAGCAATAAAGTTAAAATGTGTGAAAACTAACCAAATAAAGGGTCAAAATTGCACATTTTTGTGGATGACCAGAGTATGTTCGTTTAATAGACATACAGTCTGTTTAACAGATATTGACTGGAAATTTTCACCCCTGAGACTCAAAAAGGTCCGTTTAGCAGACATGAAGTCCGCTTAATGGAGATTTAATGGTAAATTTCTCTCCAGAGACCCAAAAAGGTCCGTTTAGTGGACATAAAGTCCGTCTAACGGACATTGTCGGCACTAAAACGATCTACATTCTCCTGTTTAGAAAAAACTAAGTTTCTTTGAGCCCAAGACATTATAAATACTCATTTTTAAGACCAAAAAGGGGGCTGGACACTGAAAACAAGGCTGCAACATAAGGAGGCACCCAAAAGAGGCAAAGAAGAGGAGAAAACAGGAAGGAATCAAGCATTGGAAGCAATCTTGTTTTGTGCTCTCTCTACCTTCTTTCTATACTCTTTCTTAGATGTTGGTTGTCTTTATGTGTATGGATTCTGTTATCATGTTCTGGAACTAAACCCATTTAGGGTGAGGGATGTAGCCTATTTTGGTGGATTGATTTGTATTTTATAGATTGACTGGTGTTGAATGAAAGTTTTTAGATTATGTTTATCTTTCTTAAACTTTACTAGTTGTTTCTATGCTTGATCACCATAGATGCAACTTTAGGAATCATATGATGAACTGAGAGGTGAAGTATGATTTATGCATTAGGAGGATAAACACATTAGGTTTAGAGATTGAGATATCCTAAACTGGTGTGATAACTTGTGATTGCTTGTTCTTAATGAATTTGATTAGTTAGATTTCACATTGAGAGATAATAATCAACTAGTTAGGTTTGCTCATATGTCTTGAGAGAGAATATGAGTAAAGTTATGCAGCTGTTATTATAACTTGTTATTCAATCAATTACATAATTTATTGATCAATCTCTTAAATTGCTGAACCCTAAGCCTTAAGTTTAAACCATCAAATTTCCCCTGTTTGTTTATTTTCAGTCTTTACAATTTATTGTCTATTCAAATCTAACCATCTTTTAAGCTTCTTGTCATTTTCATTCAAGTCATTAGGATTAATTCAGTAGTGAGTATCTTATTCCTTGTGGGAGATGACCTTGGAATACTCGATTTGTACGTACTAGGAACGACTCTGTGTACTTGCAAATTTTATCGACCAAGTTTCATAGGTCAAGAATGAGTAACACCAAAGCACAATAAGAGGACCTTTAGCCATATGGGATTAAAAAGTAGTGGTAGCAATAGACTTATACTCAGCTTTAACTAAGGAACGAGATACAGTATGTTGTTTCTTAGTTTTCCATGAGATTAGAAAATTACAAAAAACAATGAATAGAGAATATTTAGTCAATGGACAACTGATCCAATTTGAATCATAGTAGGCTTATAGTTACAAATCATAATCAGCTTGCAGTAAAATGCCTTGTTAGAGATTACCTTTCAAATAGCACACAATACGAAGAGCAACATCCCGATGTTCTTATCATGGATTTTGCATAAATTGCGCAAGCATATGAACACAATAGGGAAGTTCAGGTCTTGTGAATGAAAGATAGGTTAGTCATTCGACTAACCTGTGATATTGTTCTGGATTGGCGAGACACTACTTATCGGCCAAAGGAAGACGATAATTTTGATCCAAAGTCAAATTAACAGGTTTAGCTCCTAATAAAATGACCTAAAAATTAATATCTAGAGCATATTTTGATTGACATAAGAAAATACCTGTGGGATTTCATGCTACTTTAATCTCCAAAAAATATTTGAATATGCCAAGATCCTTTATGTGAAAGCATTACTCAAATAACTTGCATGGTAGTATCATCACTGCCTGAAATTATGAGATTATCAACAAAGACCAACACATTAAGGTGTATACTAGCACATTGTAAAGTAAAGAGTGAATAATTAGAATATGAGTGTATCAAACCATATTGCTTTAATGCACTAACTAATTTGGCAAACCAGCATCGGAGTGTTTGTTTTAACCCATATAAAGACTTCTTAAACGACAAACGTTGTTGGAAGCACGAGAATAAAAACTAGGAGGTAGTTTTATATATACTTCTTCGACAAGATCACCATGCAAAAATGCATTATGAAAATCCATAGGATATAATGCCTAATTTTTAGCCGTGATAAACAATAAGAAAAGTTTGTACAGTGACCATGTTTACAATAGGAGCAAAGTTTTGTTATAGCTAAGTCCTTCAACTTAATTATTTCCCAAAATGTCAAGCCTTGTTTTATACCTCTCAACAAAGCTATCAAAATTGTACTTAATTTGATAGCTTGACTTACATTTGATAGCTTTCTTTCTTAGTGGGAATGTCTCTATGGTTTAAGTGCCATTATTTTCCAACGCCCTGATTTCATGTTTCATGGTATATCTCGAGCATTCATCTTTCACAGCCTCAACAAAGGTTTGAGGTTCAGTTCTTAGAGTAATAATTGTCAAAAATTGCTAATAGGGAACAGAAAAATTATTATAGCTCACATAATGTACTAAAGGATTGAGTGTATCTGAGGATTGTGATGACACAGATAAGCTAGAAGAGGGGCTTAACTTCTAGATAGTATTGGTGACAAAATCTTATAGATATGTAGATGGCAATTTTGTATGATATCCATGACTCCAATATTCCTCGATGTCTCTAAGGCCCCTCTTTACACTAGCATCGCCTTGACTATTAGTACCTATTTTGATCATTTTATTTCTTGTTGCAAGTTATACGTCACTATCAGGTAATAAATGGGCAATATCTATAATGGAGTGATCATGTTCTTTACACAATGTGTTATACATCACAAGACTCACATCATCAGGCTCATCTATATTTTTCCAATTTGTCATGTTACTTGGTGTATCGTTGGTTTATGTAGAATACAGGTTGCCCAATTCAAAAGGCAAAGAAAATAACTCATTCTCACAAAAAACAACATCCTGTGACACAAGAAACACAAGTAACTCCAAATTGTACACTCTCCATCCCTTTTTGCTATAAGGATATCCTACAAATATACATTTTCAACTACAAGTAACAAATTTATCACCTTTATAGTTTTGATTATGCATATAATACAAATATCCAAACACACGCAAATGGCCGAGAGAGGGAAATTTACCATATAAAATTTCATAGGGTGTTTTCCCATTTAAAATACTAAATGGGGTGAGGTTGATCAAATACCTAGCAATCAAATCACATTCGCCCCAAAATTCGATAGGAAGATTAGCCTGAAACAACAATGCTTGAGCTACATTGAGTATATGTCTATGCTTGCACTCTACATACTCATTCTACTGTGGAGTCCTTGTACATGATGTTTCATGCACAATGTCAAGTTCATGAAGTTAATTGCCTATGCATGTAAATTCAAATAACATTATCACTATGCATTATCTTTACTTGTTTGTTAAATTAACGCTCCACCATTGCTATAAAATGACAAAAGTGTTGGAAAATTGGGACGAGATTTAATCCTAATCGCAGCTGAATAATTACAAAACTTTTTTAATTTTTTATTTTCTAAAAAACAAAACCACTTTAATTGTATAAAATGATTAACGCATAAATCTTAATAAAGTGGAATATTAATTTATACTTTATTCTGAAGCTTGATTATATTCTTGTCGTATCCTCTGAACCTTTTTTGAAACTAATCCATCTCAACCACTGTAACCATACAAGTATTCGACCTTTAACTGTTTCCACAAAATTGATTGAGAGAATTTTGTAACTTTTACAGAGAGGGTTAAGAAGGAAGTGTTAGCTCCATTAGAGCTTTAGCTTATTTATAATAAGTTTTGTACATTTTAGTAATTTAATTGAAATTAAATTCTAATTTCAATTAAACTTTAATTAGAATTACAAATAATTCTAATTAAATATCAATTATGCCCAAATAAGATCCAATATCTTATATTTATCGTCATTTATTAAATATTTCATATTTAATAATAAAAATTTTCAAATTTTACAATCAAGTCCAACTTGATTAAAATAATTTTGTTGTCTTCAACTCACCATTATGTGAGACCTATTAAGTTCCTAAATATGTTAGCAATGATTATAATTCATAATTAGAATTATATAAAATAAAACTCCTTTTAATATATCTTTAATTCTCCAATTAAAAATTGAAAATCATATATCAAGATTGGCGTCTAATAACACATCATGACTACCCAAATATTTAGAAATGTCAAAGTGGTTTTGAATAACTTTTTTGTGCATAATTTTATGTATAATTCAATCCTTTCATCATATAATGCTTCGATTAGACAAAGAGCATGAAATTAGTATCTACTCTATTTTAAGTCCAATCATATTAGTTCTCCTCCATTAGCTATTGATTCAATTAATGATATTTGTAAACTATTTACAAAATGTCATTCTACCTTGGTCAAGGATTTCATAAATTAATACTAATAAAGAACAAAATATTCTTCCTAATTACTTTTAGAGTGATGAATTCTATCTTGATCATATAACTACCTTTATATAGTTTATATTACATCAAATGATTATCGTTTGAACGACCCATGATTAAATAGGTCATAAGTAGTATCAAAACATATCAATCCTCATACAAGATAACTTTTAAAATCTCAAGTCAAATGATCATTTGTATAATCATCACAATGAAAATTATATAGACATACAAGTAATGTTTCAAATGGATTTCTCATATCGAGATTGTTTAGTGAATTTGTTATCTAACAAACACTCATATGCTTGTTTAAGTATTTCCATATTTTAGTCTATAAGATTGACTACTTCCTTCATAAGGAAAAACATAATATGTGCTAGTGTATTTACGTTCTATTCATATTCAGTCTTAATAGAGCAATAATTAGGAACAATTTAGGGATAATACATAAATGCAATATGAATCTCATAATTATAATCTTATTATAATTTTATTTGCAAAGTATAAATATCTCATAGACTTTATCATATACGTCTAAATATGTACAAGATAAAAAAATATTTAAATAATTTGTCACTAAACTACAACCAAAGTGGTCTTGTATATTACAACATTAGTTAATGAACTAAACAATACAATCAGATTCATCAATCAATTGGGAAACAAAAATCAGATTGCACTGCAAGTTTGGTACATAAAGAACATTGGTTTAATAACTCAATAAGGTTATATTTGGTTGGACGTAAAATTTTTAATAGAATGAAATGGTTTATAATAGAATAGAATGTAAATGAATGTAATATTAGAAAATTGTTGCTTTGGAGGGGTAAAAGAGGTCATAGTATAATAAAGTGAAATATTATTTGAAAGAAGGGTTTATAATGTAATACAGTGAAAAGTTATTTGTCATTTTACATTCTATTTTAAATCTCTCAAATCGAAAGTTTCTTATTTTTACTGTTTAAAATGGAATGAAATATAATTTTTTACTGTTTAAAATGAAATGAAATATAATGTTAAACTCTTCTCTTCCATTACATTTAGTTCAATTTTATTTTATTTTAAACTTTCCTCCTAAATAATAAAATAATATTAGATTCTATTTCATTTCGTTAATAAAGTTATGCACAACACTATTCCTTCCTTTGTAGTGGCAATTTGCTTTTCATACGGAAGCCCCAAAAGACTCCTTCGTATCTGGCGCATCAGTCATACATTCTAGTCATCCTGTCATATAGTGAGAAGTACCAGTGTCGATAATCCATTGCTTGAAAGAATGCTTACTCGTCAGCTTCTCAACGGCCCGTATCTTGGCATTATTTAAGAGTCCAAGTTGTGTCTCGTTGTTCACTACCAAGTTCATTAGAATCTATTTTATTAGCATATGAAAGTGCAGCATTAACCATCGCTTCGCGAGTCCAACCTTGTGCTGTATTTGCTTTGAGTGACCTTCCATGTCCTCTACCACCAGAAACAACACCTTGTTAGTCCTCCTTTGCCGCGTCCAGTTCCTCGTCCGATTCTATGGGCAATTTCCCCACCAATCTGGATAGATAATTAACCGAAAACAACACCTTCATGTGTGATACGGTTGAGGTCAGTGATGCTTTAGTGATGTTCGTTATCCAAGAGACCAACAATGATTACTGGTCCACCCGGTGACCCCTCATCTTGTCGTTTGATCGTGCTGTCCATAAATTTAAACTTCTTCCTTGCTCTCAACGCAATTTTGGGAGAGAGAGCTCATTTATTATAATTTTCACCCTTTAGTCGAACATGAGTCAGCAAGTTTTTCCATTCGAGGTTACTTTACAGGGAAAGATCGTCTTCCTTCATGGCATTCAATCACCAATGTTTTGTCCCTTGCCTCCTTCACCATCCATTCCTATTTTTTTTGTTGCTCAAATTAGATCAAATTCTGCATCTCTGATACCATGAAAGGACAAGAAAAAATCTCTTTTATCCGTATATCTTCTTTAAATCAGATACAAAATATGTGTACAAGCCTGGCAACATTGGACAATAAGTCAACCACAGAAAATCCTAATATCTACGGCTAATCACAGTAATTTCAATATGATTTGAGAGATTTATGGCTAATCATAATAGTTCCAGCCTGATTTGAGATATTTATCTTAATAGGCATTCATATCATATTATGCGATGCAGTGACCATCATGTAGACCAGTTCTCTTCTTCGTCAAAACATGTTTATTCTGCCAAAGACCTGATTACACAACATTGTCCGGAAAAAGTGGCCGAGGGTTGGGTGAAAATGGACACTAGTGGAGCCAAAAGACAACTTGAGAACAATGAACTTTTATAACGTGATGGCTTTAAGTTGCATTATTCATGTCGTTTTGAACTCCATCGTGGCAACCTTTTGCAGAAAAAAGAGAAAAAGGAAACAACCCCTTCATGTCCTCGGGCACTATGTCATTGTCAAAAGACTCGAAACCATTAGAACATGTTTAAATGGGAATCTAATACCTATAAAATTACAACTTACTGTCATTTTGAGATTTAATATTACAAAGACAACTAAAAAAGTGTTAAGACTACATCTCCATCTCCAAGTGCATTACATTCTAGGAATATAATAACAGATAACAAGAAATGCGCAAAGATTGGAAAAGAAGCATGTATATAATATCTATAGTTATATACACGAACACGTTTGATAAGAGTTGATAACATGCATATGATATTTCATCCATCAACTGAATTCTCTCCTCTCAACTACAGCACTATCTAAACCACAACCAATAAAACAACAAAAGCGAAGATGGAGAAAACAAGAAAATCCAAATACCGAAGTCTTAAGATTAACTGATAATCAGAACATGTGATATCCATTCAAACTTAAAACAAAACCACTTCATAACAATAAGCAAGACATAAATCACCATATAACCTACGCGGAAGCACTCATATGCCACAAAGATCGAATCTTTATTAACTCAACGGCCACCATTTGGACAATCCCTAGCAAAGTGCCCCGAACCACCGCAGGTATAACACCCACCACCACCACCACCACCACCACCACCACCATATCTTCCACCACCGCCGCCACCGCCACTCTGGGGGCAATCCCTGGCCATATGCCCAGCCTCACCACAATTATAACACCCGCCGCCGCCGCCGTACGAACTTTTTCCTCTCCCACCACCGTAGCCACCCCCACTACCGTACCCTCCTCCACCGTAACCATCCCCGCCACCATATCTGCCTCCACCATAACCATCCCCGCCACCATATCTGCCTCCACCATAACCACCACCGCCACGACCGCCTCTGCCCCCGCCACGGGTACCTTGGACCGAGCTACCCTCGGGGCCGGAGACGTCTATGGCCTTGGTACGCCCGTCGTCGGAATGCTCAATTTGAAACTCGACCTCCTCGTCCTGCGCTAAGCTCCTAAAACCCTCGGAGCGAATTGAGGATTGGTGAACAAAAAGATCCTCACTCCCGTCATCTGGGGTTATAAAGCCATAACCTTTCTGATCATTGAACCATTTCACTTTTCCAGTCAACCTCTCGCCACCGCCGCCGCCACTCATCTCCGAGAAATAAAACCTACGAATATTGAAGGTTTAGACACAAGAAAACCAACCACACAGCACGCTACTTTAGTTAAGTATTTACTTATATATGCACAATGCCCTGTGCCACGTCATCTTTCTATTAAAATTTTAAAATGTTGATTAAAAAATTTCTGTGTTATATACTTATATGGGGAAATGAAGCTTTGGAAATCGAAGCAGACGGCTGGATTTCAAAGCCTGCGATCTGACGGTTGGGATGAATTGAACGGTTGGATTTTGTTTGGATAAATATCTAACTAATCCAGTAGTCAAAGAGTCAAAAGGTCAAACTGGCAGTCAAAGGCACTTGCTTAGGATTGGACTTAACAATACTGTCTGTTTCTATTGTACTCAGTACTCTTCCTCTTCTGTCTCTTTAATTTTCTGCGACTGTACCTGTTAATATCTGCTCTTTCTGTTTTTATGTTTTAAAAAAACTTAGGCTGTGAGAAATGCATCAATTTAAACACTTTTGTTCAATATGCACTGTATCTGATTTCAGGCAGTTGTATTATAGTTTCCCCGATAAAAAGAAACACTCGAATAAGAAAAGCACGTTAAGAAAGACCTACACTACATTAGTCGTAATGTAGAATAAGTATGTGTAGACTGAGTTTGCCACATATAGGGACAGATGTAATGTGGAATTATCAAAATTTCCTGCAACCATTTGTGGATCACATTGATTTAATGTACGGATGGTCAAAGAAGAAATATGATATTCCATAATTATGTGACAGACTGATAATCCTTGTCACTTTTACAAGTCCTTTCAACGCTATTCAAGCCATTTGAATTCGAAGGGACTTTTGTTATAGTTCTGTTCTTGTAACTCTTCGTCTCTATTGACAAGAATGAGAAAATGCTTCGTCCCATTCTTGGAGTATTACTGAAGTTGAGCTCAAAGAGTCATGTCATGTCCCGAGATTAAGAGTAGAGACATAAAATAAATTATTTTATTAAAAATTGAAATGATGAATTTGATTCAATCAGATCAGATCAGATCAGATCAGAGGCTTACATTCTAAGGGGTGCTTATTTGGAGGGTTTAAGAAAAAAGATATAGGAATGGAATTAAAACTAATGGCTGGTATGGATATATCATTGCAGAGGTATCATTTTGATTCCTTGGTTTTAAGGAATACTCCATTCCTCTGGATTTCCA
>JANIJH010000225.1:71041848-71053142 GCA_024520975.1 Erythroxylum areolatum | reverse complement strand
CATTATTTTACTTAATCGAGAAAACATGATAGATTGCAAGCATAAATAGTGATTTGGTGATAGAATGACTATTTTTTTCTGCAATAGTTGATTTGAATGAAAAGTGTGCAAGATTTGCTAGAAGCCTACTTAAATAAGTAAGGATTGAGCCTTTAATGAGCAATTATATTCTTTGTGCTCAATTTGTTTTCTTGTTGAGTGTTGTCACATATGGTTTGATCATTCTAGAACTTTCTCTATTATGCATGTTGAGATCACTAGTAAATTTGGTGCATTAAGGTGATAAAAGCATTTAGGATTAACTCTTTTTTGGCTTTCTAGAGCTTACCCTATGTGTTAATTCCCATACTTAACCCAGTTGAAGCCGTAACCTTTTTCTTTGAAATAAAAATCACAAAATTAGCCCAAGCCTTATGGTTTGACTTTCATGTTCAACCTATTATTAAAGGAATGGATAACTAGTTGCTTAAAGTTATTAGTTTGTGGTTTGAGGTGGACATTTAATGGTAACAAACATGGTCAAAATGATATCTTATCTTATGATGTTCTTAAAATGTGATGAGGAAAGATTGTGAAATGCCCCAAAAAATTCAAAAAAAGAGAAATATGGAAAAAAAAAAAAGGTGGCATAAGTTTAAAAGGGAAATAAAAGTATGCTTAACCAAGGTGCTTAAAATTCTTGATTATTCATTGTGTAGTCATGAGTTAATCTATTAGTTGGGTTATAAAGTGTTCTCACGGTTATTTTTTCTTAAACTGGTCCTTGATTTGTGATAATTAAACATCAATTGTTGCCATTATTGGGACCTTTTTTGGTTTGAAGGTGGAAGTTGAGTTTTGATAACTATAGCCTAAATAATTTTTTCATCTTCCCCTTGTCCTTAGCCCTATTACAACCAAATAAAATACCTTTTTATTTTTGCTTGGAATTCATAATAAGTGGTTGTGATATGATATATTTGCAAGCATATGGTGATGTCATTCTATTATGGAGAATATAAGTGAAATTTCTTATAAACACTTCTTAAGTGCATTGAATGAATCTTTATGTGAGGTCAATCTAGTGCATTTTGAGTTTGGAAAGGTCATTGGGAATTGTGATCATTGTTCCAGAGTTGAATCCTATGAAATGCTTGTGACTTGATTGTGATCTTGGTTCGGTAAGATAATGCATGTTAGCTCAATTTTTCGAAAGAGTGTAAATAAATTTGTTTAGGTTTGTTTTGTTTTGTTTTGTTTTCAAGTCTTTTGAATGTTTGGGGACAAGCATTGTTTAGGTGTGGGGGAGTTTGATAGGCTATTAAGTGAAATGTCATTTTAGGGTATTTTTAGAGCATATTAGATGGATATTGTTCTGATTGTGGTATTTTTACATTGTTTTTGGAGATTATGTGGAGCTATTTTGGAAAAAAGAAGTTAAAATTGGCTAAATTGGAGAAGAATGATACAAGGAATTTAAGAAGCCATAATAAGAGGGCAGCCATGAGTGATTTAGAGCACGTGGGCACACGAATAAGTTGAAATCTTACAATGTATAATGCAAGAAGAAAACAGACAAGGCTGAGATAAAACGATAGCACATAGGATAAAAGAGCAGAGACAAAACGAGAGTACATCAAAGAAAATAAAAAAGCATAGCAACTAAGATAATGAAACGACAACGCAAAGAGAAGACAACAAAGAAAAAGAAGAACAGTCCAAAACGTAGTGGGCTGGAGACATTCAAGGACTCTAGACATTTTAAGACTCAAGATGTTTTAAAAGACTAAAAAACATTTTTTTAAGATAGTACTTAGGCATAGTGTTTTGGGGGGTTTTTCACCTGGGAGCTCTCCAACGTTGTTCCTCCTTTCAACTTCTTCAGTAACGATAATTTACTTTTCAATAATTTTCATGTGTTCTTTCTTCTCTATGGCTTGTAACTAATTTATTAATTCTATTTAAAGGATTATATTGAAGTCCTGAATCTAAATTAATTGTAAGATCGAATAGGTTTATTGAATTCAATCATCTATGGGTATTTAATTATTTCCTAAATTCACTGATTTTATGATGGTTTTAGGTTTATTGAATAGTTGCATATATTTAATAATCCTGAAATAATCTACTACTAGTTAAAATGGCAAATACATGTTTGTTTGTTGGTTTTAATAAGTAGCAATCGACATAATTTTATTTCCTCATCAAGAAATTTAATCTATGTCATGGAATTAATTATCCTAATTTCAATAAACCGTCTGTCGAGTTTGTTGGTTAAAATTTGGTCTTTCTAAATCTTAAGGCTGTTGAAATGCTAAATCCTACGAGCTACCTCTGGGGTTGTCTTTCGATTAGGGAATAATTATTCGATTTGTTCATGACTACTATATAAGGTAAGGAAAGATTGGTTATTATAGATATGTTCTTAATAACTAAAACCAATTTATTTGTAAATGTGTTGAATTACTTTTGAATTATGGTCAATTGCATAAATCAAAGTGACAATAAATTCCTTTAGCTAGAAGTTTGTTTTATTGAATTTCAAGTCACTTCATTTTTATTATTTTTAATATTGCATTTTAACATAATTTTCAAATGCTTTTTTTACTTTTTTTTTAAAGAGATAAACCACCATTAAAGGAGACACCCTACTCCATTTTGCTATGTTAATATTCTAAGTAAGTTATTTTTAAGTGGTTTAACACCCACCAACAAATTAATACTAAAGGTGGGGGATGAAGATGTTATATTTAAAATGTCTGATATCATAAATCACTATCTTGAACTTATTGATGTTGATGAATCTAAGGGATTATGTATCAGTTCATTTTTGGGTATTTTGTAAGACTCTTCTTTTAAAGGTCAACCAAAGCTTTTGTAAGTTTAAAATAGTAAACAAAATTTAAAAAAAAACGCAACTATAGGAAAAAGCATGTAATTTACTTAAGAGGCATGGAACCTACTTTAAGACAAAAAAAAATTCAATCTTTATAAGTCACCTTAAATATGAAGGGTGAGTTGAGGTTAAGACATTAACAAGCGCTACTTTGGAGGAAACCCAATAATTAAAATAGATTTCATTTTCATTTCATTTTGTTTTCATTTTAGTGTCAGCATAGAATTTTGTTGGTCTTTGTGTGTTTTATGTTAGGATATAGAGCCTCCTCATTTACTTATGCAAATTTTTCGTGTTATGATATATATGTTGAATTTTATGACTTTGAGTGAACATTTTGCAAGGTTTTAAAGAATTTTTGTGGTATACATGGTCATATACATGTTTGTATATGTGCCCATGTATATAAAAATTTCATTTCAACATGTACACAAGTTCACAAAGACCTACAAGGTTTAAGGATACACCTATGTAAAGCTTACAAAGTCAATTACACGATTGTGTAACTAACCATATAAGTTTGTAAAGTTCACACACCCGTGTCCTTTCAAATATCACACAACTGTGACTTACACAACTATTTAACCAACTGTGTAAGTCGCGTTATCTCTTAAAAATCTTTATCTCCCTTTATTCTCTCTCATTTTTCTCTCTTCTCTCTACCAGCCACTATCGGGCCTCTCATCCATCCTAGCCTAATGTTTTTGCTTGATTTTCAATACCCAAGAAAGTTATTCCATATATTTTACTTGATTTTTACTTGGAGTTTTGGTTATTTTTTCAATTTTTAGGGATTTTCATCCCCAAAACATTAAGGTGATGGTATGGTTATATAATAGTGTGATTTAACCTACTTTGTACTTTGTTTCAATTAGAAGTTGAATTTCATCCTTGCCCATATGAATTGTTAGATTAATTCAATGAATTGCCTGAGAATTGGATGAGATTTAATTTGGGGTATATAATTTTGCTCACTATATGTTGAATTAAGATGTTTATGTTAAATTAGGGTTAATTTATTGTTTTTCTAGTTATTAGATGTTGTTTTCCAATTTAATTTTAATTCAATTTTGTATTTTGCATGAATTAGGTGTTTATTTTATTTAGTATAGGTTTAATTTTTAAATTATATGAATGCATTTCTAATTTTAAGATTAGCTTTAGGAATTGCATTTTCGATTGGTTGTATTTGCAAATTGCATGTTTTAATTTCGTTTTCAATTTCTCAGTTGTTTAATTTTCTAATTATTTTATTTTATTTTATTTTCATGACATTAGTTTTAATTATATTTAATTTTTAATTTTATGTTTTCACAATTTCATAATTTAGTAAGCATACAAACTAAATATGGGGAAAAGTTTCTATTTGTATTTTTATTTATTATTTTCTCATACTTAATTTAGTTTTAGGTATAATGACAGGACAACATAGACCAAAGGAAGTATATGAGAAATCGCAAAGAGGAGAAAGGTTATCTAAAGACTTAAAGAGAGCTCACCAACCACAAATGCGAGAAACTACAATATACCCACCAGAGTGACACGACTTGTTACATGTTAATGCTAGAGTCCACAATGAACAATATCATAGGCTCAAAGGGAAGAGGTTTGGGGTCGGTATAAGTATCGATTAGGAGGTACTGAAATAGGTCGACTTGGCCTAGTTGTATGCTTACTAAATTCTGAAATTTAGTTTTTGGTGTAATGACAGGACAACATAGAGCAAAGGAAGTATATGAGACATCGAAAGAGGAGAAAGGTCATCTAAAGACTCAAAGAGAGCTCACCAACCACAAGTGCGAGAAACTACAATATACCCACCAGAGTGACACGACTTGTTGCATATTAAAGCTAGAGTCCACGAGGAACAATATCATAGGCTCAAAGAGAAGAGGTTTGGAGTCGGTATAAGTATCGATTAAGAGGTACTGAAATAGGTCGACTTGGCCCAGCAAATTCTGCACTTAATCAATGGTAGACTGGATGAGAGGCAGACTAACCCAACCTTATCCCTATTCGATCCTACCAACATTTTTTAATAAATTAAAAATGCAAAATGACATCATTGGGCTCTGGCTCGGGCTCTGGCTACTTGGGGTCAGCCAAGCTTGAGGTTCGACCCTTATAAGCAAATTAATGTTATTTTGAAAGATCAAACATCAAGCCTGATTGACCTCAAGCAGCCTAAGCCCAAGGTTGGTCTTAAGCGTGGCCTAAGGCTCAGTCAACTTAGGCCCGTTTGTCATTCCTATATGTTTCTTTCAACAATTAGGCCCGACTCGAGACTCGGTCAACTCGGCCCCAGTTGCCATCCCTATATGTTTCTTCCAACAATAAAATATTCCTGACTTACAGTAGTAACTAATAATAGGGCCGGCCTGGGCCCAGTCAACTCATGCCCAGTTGTCATTTTTATATGTTTCTTCCAACAATTAGGCTTCGGATAACTCGCGTACAGTTATCATCCTTTGTGTTTCTTCCAGCAAGAAGGTATCCCTGATTCACGCCAGGAACTAGTAATAGTTGCTTCATTTCTAAAAACCCAGTGGTCCTGATTTCAGAACTTGTTTCACCTTGTGCGAAAAGGAGATAACAAACAACCAAGAAACTGCTTAAGTGGCATTGACTGGGCTGCACGTGCAGTGCTCGACTACTTTGATTAACTCCCACTGTCCTCTTCGACACAACTAAGCAGTTGCACCGCTTGGAATCAATTCCCTTGATATTAATTAATATAAAGGCTCCACATAACTAACACAAAAGGCAATATAACTAACAACAACCACCGGTCAAGTGAATTAAAAAACTGTGTAAGAAGTCATATCCGGCCCGGGAAGAGGTGCCGTCGGCATCTAGTTCCGAAGTTTGTCTCCTCCTTCTCCTCCACAAGACACGTTGCACCGACAACTGATCCTCGTGTCACCTTGTGGTCACAAGAACGTGAACAGATTTAAGTACCAAGAACTCATAGAGGTGACGGTCGGAATCAATTATAATTCAATTCTTTCCTATAATATCTAACAAAATTTGAGTACGTAGGATTATATCCACTTCTTTTCTCTCAATTTCTGTCAACTTAAATCTATTTGCTCGTGAAATATCCTCAACGCTTTTGCTTTAAACATTTACTATTGTATTCAATTCATTGATATCTGAACTCATACCTTTAGCAGAGTGAACTCATTACTACCCCAAGAAATGAGGCAAAGAGCCAAAGACAAAACCTTTCACGTAGATATAAGGATAAAGAGGAAATTTATTGCATTAAGTGATCAAATGGTAGAGTTGATTTCTGATTGATTTAACCTTTTTTTAGCAAACAAGATCCGGGTTTGTTGTTCTCGCAGAGCTACAATGTATAGCTTCACCGTAAAACTCTCTGTATGCTAAAGGGTAAATGCAACACCACTTTTCCTTTGCAAAGAAAAAAAAAAAAGGATCAAATTGATTGGTCGAAAAAATCCTAGGAACCATGTACTTTCTTCACGCTAGCTAGTCGCCACCTCTATCTGTCTATCATTTACTTTTCCTTTCTGTGTCAGATTAATGAGCTGTTCAAGTTTTACTTGCAACATTATTTTTGAGCAATTCTGCAATGGGGACCATCTATTCCATTTTTGCTTAAAAGCTTTCAAGCTTTCCAACCTGTGGTGGCCAAGATGGCAGTTTTATCTAGAATAACAGAAGAGGAAAAGATATGAAGTCCATCAGCTTGTGGCGGAGAGCGAAAGAGGGTGACCGAAGATAACATCAATATCTATTAATGCAGTACAGATGTGGAATCAAGTTCCACCTCCATTAAGTACAAAACTTGGTTAAACATCGATATACGCTATTTATTTCTCCCCTGTTATTCCGATCCCTGTTCCTAATCATACAAAAATATGACGACAGGTGATTGGAAACGGATTAACAGAGTATAATCTACGTCCTGGAAAGTGATTACTATATCTACGACTTTTAGTTTACAAAATAATTGAATTGAAGCATAGAAACATATAAATGCTCAAGTCCTTCTACCAACACTGGTCAGTCTCCCATTTTCTTCCCGAGTACCCAGAAGCAGCAGCCATTGTTGCTGATTTCAGAGAAGATCCGAAAAGCCGAAAGCGACTGTGAAGATCCCTATCGTAATTTGCGCGTCTATCAGGGTCTGATAACGTGGAATATGCTGCGTGGATTTTGATGAACTCTGTGGCTGAAATTTCCTTCTGGTTCACAGACACGACATCAGGGTGGCATGTTCTTGCTAGTTTTCTGTATGCAGCCTTTATCTCATGCCCACTTGCACTCACTGGGATTCCTAGTACTTCATATAATGAACAAGTTGAAGCCATCAGAAATCTTTCCCTTTTCTTCAAACTCAAGTTGTGGTGTTCTGGTTCTTTTAGATGCTGAAATTCTTGATTTTATTTATCGTGATGTTTGATGGAGAATATCGAGAGGATTGTTGCAGAAATAGATAGAAAACTGTAGAATGGCGAATTGGGATGGTTAAAACGAGAGGGGATTTCAAGACTTATATAGACGTTAAGAGGATTTAATTTATGGTCGTATGGATATGCTTGGTCATGGTTGACAATGCAATAAAATGCTTATCCATGACATAATGTACTATGCTGACTCAGCTCACTGTTCATGCGGATAGGCCTTAGTTTCTTTCTTGGTCCCACTTTCATCTTTTTGAGCATATTGGCGCCAAAAATTGGAAGACAGAAGTTAATCTTTTTTGCCATTAAAGGGGGAAGATGGGTGGTAGCACTGTTCCTCAAGGAACAGTGAAAGCTGGGAGAGAAAGCTAGCAAGGAAAAGACTTTCTAAGAAATTTAAATAACCGGTAGTAATGGAGATTCCCTTAAGCTTTGAGGCCAATTATGGAATTTTTGCTTCTTCTTGTCTCTAGTTGTGGTCTAAGAAAAAGCCCAATAATGGTAGGGAAAGATAACTTATGGGTGGTTAAGATTCAAGACGGGTTGAGGGTCCTGATGACAAAGTTGTGTTTCACCTTTGAAAATTTCATTTTCCAGAATAATAACCAATTTCTTGATTCATTTGCAAGATGATTGCAACTTTTGCCCTGTTCAATAGGACTGGATTAGATTTTATCAGAAGAGCTGTCTTTGTAGTAGTCACAGTCATCCAAGGAAACCATGACAACTCAAATATGTCATTTTCAGGGGGGAGGAGGAGGGTCTCCATCCACTACGAATATAATCCAGTTTGGTTCATTTTTACTTTGCTTAGGTAACTACATAATTGCTATGGACCCTTATGTCTTCTCATTACAGCTATTAAAGAAATTAAAGTTTGGTGCTATGGCTGTCATGGAATATGGGTATGAGGTCGGTGATTTTAGAGAATATAGGTATGAGGTCGGTGATTTTAGAGAATATAGGTATGAGGTCAGTGATTTTAGAGAATCATTGAATAAGTTACTTATATTAGAAGGTGAGAAGAAGATCCGGACTCGAATTGTGGACCAAATAGAGGAGAGGCTATAGATGAAGGGAAGGAAGAAGAAGCAGGAGTAGTATGAGGAGTTGATGGCAAAAAAGGAAGACGAGGGTTTTTACGTTGTGCAAAAAGTGTTTGATGTGTAATTGTGCATACCACAACTAAAGGTGTTGACGAATTTGGAGAATTTAAATGAGGAGGAGAAAGTAAGGAAGAGTGATGTCCCAATGCCTGATCTTCAGCTTAAAGGGAGATTGATCGTAGATTTGGCTGAATTTAATATTCAAAAATTTGTCTCTAAATTTTTATCTCGTTCTGTCTTGCATATTGAAAAAAATAATCAAACGCAACGTTAGGTTGTAGAAGAAGAAAGAAAACAATTAGAAAAAATCTGGAGGAGCAGTGACCTTGGAGCTTGGACACACTTGCAAAATTTTTTACATAATTACAGAATTACACTTTGTAAAGACATATACGACATAAGTTAATTATATTTAATCAGTTAGAACCTTTCTTGTCATTGATTTTACGTTGATCATTTTTCAAATTTGTCCTTGTTTGTTTGTCTCTTTTGTTTTTCCTACATTGACGTGATGTTTAAAATGAAATTTTGTAATGTTTTAGGTTTCAAAGTGAATTCTTAATTATGCTTTGATGTGGTCCTTGGAATAAAATTTCGTTAAGTATTATATTAGTAATACTCTTCTTGCATCACTCACCCTCTCAACGAGGTCCTTTAAGATCACAATCAGAGGATCCTAATTACTATTGTCAAACCCCAATCCCCTAATAACACTTTTATCCCTTGGTGCTTATAATTTATCTATTTGACTGCTTAGGCTAATCATATCTCAACTTGTGTACCCTCCATTGTTTATTCCTTCCTTAATACTAATATTTATTATGCGTAACTATTAAGCTATTTTATTAATTATTTTGAGTATTATTTATAGTTTGATATATCTTTTATATTAAGAAGTTGAATTAGTGTTGGATTATATTGAATTATTTAATTTTTTGGAAGATAAGATAATATAGAAAGAAGAAATTTTAAATAACATAGAATCCTAAAAAAGATTGGATTTGTCGCATGTTTTGGTGAAGATAAACATGGATAAGATTTATCGTACATTCAACAAATATTTGGTAGCTGCGATTTTGTACATAATATATGCAGTCAACTAATTGATTATTGCAGCTGCATTTTTACATATTTGCACGAACTATTGCACTACTTGATCTATAGGTTTTACATGAAAAAATAAGCAACCGATCGATTATTAATAGCAGCTGGGTTTTCTTTGTATTTTATGAACATTATTATATGATATGTCCATCGTAACTGGCAGTTGCATTGCTAGAATACTTTTTAGATAAAATACATGTCCGATTAATGAGTTTTGAAGCTATTATGCATAGGTTTCTTCAGTGATTATATGAAAGGTTTATAGCAAATTTTTCATTTTCTAGATTATTTTAATACTTATAAATAGTCTAATGTTGAGTAATTAGTGAATTTTAATTTTTTTGTGGTAACTATATATTTTTACTTGCAAAATTTTGGGCCTCTATACTCCTCTTACCCTTCAGCAAAATGCACCATCAATTTAAAACTGAGAGCTTAGAAGAATTTTAAGAACGCAAACTTTTGAAACAAAAACATTAATAATATGGGTGCATAGACACATTCAATTTATTTGTTATTATAACATATATTATTGTTGAATTGGCTTACATACTATACTAATGTGCCTACATATACAATTGATTAATGAAGTTAGATTTAAATATAAATGCATATGAATCATCCATGAATTAATATTTTCAATATATTATAAATCCAACCATGGTGAAGATGCTCTAGAGATAATTTTTCACGGCATTTAAATTCACAAAAATCATAAAAAAATATCTTGATAAAAGATGGACCAATGTTCAGTTGCATTTTTTTTTTGACATTAAGCCATCACAAAGAAACATTAAAGCATATAGAAGAGGCAAAAGTAAAACCCAAGCCAATAGGCTTTACCCCATACACTCGGACCTAGACCTCCTCTAAACTACTTCTAAACGAAGCAACATCAGAAAAAAGAACAGAAGAAAGAAAACTTGGCTGCGCTGGCCAAGCAAACCGATCCGCATATAATAGAGATACCCTTGCTAGAGAATGAGCGGCTCTATTAGCAGTTCGGGGCGTCCATAGGAAGGACAGCTACTAGAAGTGAGTCCTAAGCTCCTGGCAATCAGAAAGCACTAAACCAACTTCAGAGAAATTAGGGGAGCTAGAATTGAGACCCTCAATAACCTCTAAACAATCTGATTCTAACAAAACATTGTCCAAATTACGCTGTTTAAGCCATGTTAAAGCTTCTCTAATCGACAAGGCTTCAGCAAGTGTGGCATTGGTACAAGATGGGAAATGGCCCGAAAACCCCATCATAAAGGTGCTATGGTGGTCGCAAAGGATAGCCCCAAAGCCTGACTGGTGTCGTCTTTTATCAACCGAGACATCCACATTGCATTTTACCCAATTAATCGGAGGTTTTTGCCACCCTATAGGAACATTGGCCATATTGGAAGCAACCTGCACTTGCCCAAACGTAAGTTTCGCCTCTTTCCAGTCGCGTAAGTAATCATCCGCAAAAGCCACAATAGAGTAAGGAGAATTATCCTGTTGTTGCCAACAAAACAGGTTCCGATGAAACCACAAACTCCAGCAAATGGTAAGGGCTCTACCTCGAAGCTCCAAGCTACCTACACGAAGCCAATGATCAATACAGTCTTTAATGATATCACTATATAAGATAATGTTAGAGTAGTGCCCTAAAGGCAATCGCCTTTAACGTGTTTTGTACAAAGTTGTGTACATACTTTATGAATTAATAAAGAAGGCATATTTCATTAATTTGATGTTCATTATTTATGAATTGATATTGATCTATAAGCAAATTAATGAAATCCATGA
>JANIJH010000225.1:70960740-70971163 GCA_024520975.1 Erythroxylum areolatum | reverse complement strand
ATGGGAACATTGTCTACGGAAGGGTTCGTAGTCAAACCATTTACTTTCCGATCAATTGGGTTCATGATATGTTGCTAAATACCCTAATGACTTGCTTGAATTAAGTGTTAATTCAAGTAGCTAACATAACCGGGAATCTAATGGGTCATACGCATTGAAGATGTAAAGAATTAGTAAAATGATTTTGGATGAGGAGCCAAGTTATGAGAGATGCATGACTAAGCTACACAAGTGTGATATTTTAGGGACATTTGATTATGAATCATATAACACAAGTGAATCTTGCTTATTTAATGAGATGACAAAATTATCCTTTAATAAGCAAGATGACAAAATTACTCTTTAAAGAAGGGGTAGAAGTTTCATGCTAAACTAAGTAGGATTAAAAGTCACTTAATTCCTACTAACTCTCCATTGATGTTGGGAGTTAGAGGAAAGCCAACGGGTATAAGAAACATCAATTTTCGTGCAAGTATTGTATGCAAATAAAATACTTTTTGGTGAAGTGTTTATTATTTTCTCTCACTCTCTGTAAACACTCTATCAAAGAATACATCACAAAGCTAATATTTTGTGTGTGTTTTAGCTATTCTTTTTAAGAGGTTTCAGGTTTCGCTATTCGCTTGGATATCATTAAAGACGTCCTTTCCTAGTTGTTGTGGTTTACGACAACTCGAAAAGATGAAGACAACAAATAACGAAGAAGATTATAAAGTACACATCTTAAGTTCGACTTGAAAGTTCTTGACTTTTTAAATTTTGTTTTATATTTCCACTGTTGTTTTTTTTTTTTTGTGATACATGTAATTCAAGATCAAAACCCAACAGGTATCCCGTGATAATTAAAATTTGTGTAGACTTATGATTGTTAGTTAATGGTTGAACAACAGCAAAAAAAAATTGTTCACAAAAACTGCTAGTAACTCTCTTGAGCATATTATTAACCACTTATCCATCAACTAAGGTCTCAAAACCATTATAAAAAAAAAACAAAGGGTCGATGATAGATGAAGTACAATTGTCATCGTTTTTGTGACAAGACTTGTTTTATTGCAATGACTTGGCTGTGATCACGCTGCATTTGGTCAATCCAACGATATTGTGACGTTGTAGCCAACAACAGCAATTGTTGCGCTAACCGAGTAAGTGTTTAAGATTGCAAACCCTCGTGCCCCCCTGAAAGCACCTGTACCACCGACGATGGAGACTTCACGTACCTTGTTTGGAGTTGGGTTCCGGCCAAAAACATTGAAAGAGCTACCATTGTAAATGCCATTAGTCATATAGAAGCTGTAGGCATTGAACAAGCATATTGTGTCTCTCCCAACTGAGGCATACAACCCTTGAGCTCGCCCCACCAGTTTTGAGTTCGGGTCAGGTCCTTCGGTTAGTGGATCGTCTGATATAGTTATGTTTCCAAAAAAGGTGGTGGAGTTTTTGAGTGGGGAAGAAACCACCCTAACCGCGGTGATGTCATTGCCGGTGACTCTGTCATGGAAGTAAAACTGGAGATGAATCAGATTTGTCTGGTGTTTGGGAGACGCAACTCTATTGGCCCATGTGGTAGTTGCCACCAAGGAAATGATCAACAAAACTAGGCACAACTTCACCATGTTTTTAAACCTTTGTATTGTTTTCAAAGAAGCTTATTCCAACGCTGAAAAGACTTCAACTTTGGCAGGTTTATATAGAGGGACTTGGGGTGTTTAAGGGAAAATGGGATGTGCTCATTTTTGTTTACCAAATCAGATCTCAATCAATATCGATATATGTAAATAATTACGGCCATACAATTATCATACATCAAATGTTTGAGTTACGGCCATGATTCTGACATCTATGTTGCAAGTAGGTATGGATGTGACTGAAGACGTCGATCGGCCTAACTACAATAGTCAATGTTGAAAGTAAAGTCCCCTAAAATACTGAAGGCCCATGCTCCACATATTAGAAACGTTTAGACTAGTTTTCAACTTAAACAAAAGTAAGCTCTCCTTTGTTATATATTATGCTTCTCCTATCCTAAACTGAGATTTCAAGATTTTAACATTTGAAATCCTGTAAAAGTGCAGTTGACACTAGATCAATCTATGGATACAACAATCTTTGATTGTACAAGAACGTGCTTTCTCTCATTTACACTGAACACAAGTGAATACGAGGGGAATAATGATCTTAACAAGTTTGGTGTATTTGGATTACGGCATTGATTAGTTTCCATAATTACAAGAGTCCAAAATGATGGCTAGAGATCTTCCATGGATGGTCTCAAAATATTGCATGTGACGCCTGAGGTGAGGCCTATGCAAGCGAATTATTCAAAATGTTCGGTTGGCCATACTCGTAAAGGCAGGATATCCGGAAGAGTTCTTGCACGTATCGTGTATGAACTTTGACAAAAAGCACGGAAGAGTTCTTGCAGGTATCGTGTATGAACTTTGCAGGTATCGCGAGAAGATATCCTTCTTATATGTTAGCCTAGTTCTAGTTCTGGGATGTTAGCCCATTGGCGCAGTTTATGGCAATAAATATGGATAATAAAGCTTCAATTAATACGATAATATAATTTATTAACTTTCATAATACATAATACAAAATAAGAATTTGTCATAGAATATAATTCTAAATTAGAGATATCAATTTTTTTAGACTTGTACTTGAATACTTTTTAATTTGATAAATTAAATTATATCTTAAAGATTGGAGATAAGGTAAGCAATTTAAAGTTTAAAATTAATTAATTTACTAAAATTGTTTAATTAATTTATAAATTATAGAAAATATTAAATTAAATTTAAAAATTGATCAATTTATGATCGTCGTCGTCGTCATTAGTTCTATATTTTTATTAAATTTATAAACTTAATTTTTTTTATAAAATTAAATATTTAAAATCTAAACTCTTATAAAAATATTTAAAAAATACTAAGAATTTTTTTAAGTTGTACTCTTATATTATTGCATTGACAAGATGTTTCTTTCTAACACGCCAGATCTTAATAAGATAAATGACTGTAGTGATTGCAGTTGTCATTTCTTATTTAATGTCACCTCTTCCCATCGAACTTGTTAAATTTTATCATATAGACCTACTCGCATCCTGCGGGAGACATCAGTTCCTCGTGGGAGTAATGGTTGCACCAGAAGTGACCAATGCATCCAAGTTGTAGTTAACTTCTAAAATCCATCCCTTGTCAATCTTGCTAAATTTGACAGGCAGGTTTCTCAACGTTGTTAATTCCAGTTGTGGCTTGAGCTGCGAGAAATATAACTTGGCCAAATTCTTTAATCTTTTCCTGCATGGTCTTTGAAGTATGAGTAGATGCTATTATGCAGTGTAAGGTTTATCTAATCTAGAAATAGGATTTTTAGTGCATGTATTGCCAGTTTATTTGTTGGACTTACCAGATCTGCGAATTTTTGGTTGAATGCTATAATGTCAGCCAAGGTTCCAAGTGGGGACGTGAACAACTCATGCAGACAAGCCTTCAACGATATTTTAAACTCGACTGGCATCATGTTGATTAACAACTCCCAGTCGTTCTCTATATTGTCTATATGTGCTATTTCCAAGTAATCTACCAGTACTGCACTTTGCTGTCTTCAATTACCGAGAGAACATGTGTCAAGTTTATGATGTCTTATCCATCCCAATTCACTAGCTTGTCAATGGAACCATACTCTTGTAAGTACCTTAGCGTCCGGAGATGATGTTAAAAGGCTTGACTCTTTGATCTACTCGAAAAATTCAAGAATGGGTTCCTTACTATCCCAGTCTTCTCCCCTTAGGACTAAGAAATTACTTGTATTGTGCCCATCGTATGAAATGCATTTTTGAAGATTTTCGTGTTTTGTATTAATTAAAGTTGGCGGCCACTATGGCAATCAGAACAGTATCAGCATTTGCTGCCGTTATCACACCTTTACAATGATAACTAATAGTCAGACAATAAGTTAGCTGAATTTTAAAATTAGAAACTAACTAAAATAAAGTAAAATAGAAAAAAGATAATGCAAGAATCAATTTATTGATAAGTTGTATTGACATTAAAGGCCTAAATATATAAACAATGAAATAATAAATTTATCTAATATCTCGTAAAGATTAAGCAAATAAGTCAAAATTTTAAAAGTTTAAATCCTATCGATTAACAACTTTATCTTAACAGGTAAAATTTTATCTTCTAACAAATGACAAATCTTATATTTACTACTCTATTTTACTATTCTATCTTCCTACTTAAAATTTTATCTTTAGACAAAGATGACATTTTTAATAATTTTGAATTATTTTCTGCCAAAAACAACTCAAAAATGGGAAAAAAAAAGAAAAAACAACAGATCCTTAGTTGAAAAAACTAATTAAAAATGACGTGTATATTTGATATCAAAAGTAAGGTGGTGCTCCAGTCTCTTAGTGATGATAGTAGCTCAAATCACATTGATAATTTTATCTACCATTTGATCCTTGTTTTCTCCGACACCTTTATATATTCTGTTGTTCCGTTTTTTCCAAAGAAAGTAAATGGTATTCACAGATGCAGCTTTGATAAGCACTGCATTTGGTTGTTTGGATATGGACAAAGAGATGATCCGATTAAGTATTGTCTCCCATTCACAAGTAGTATTTACGAGATTCAGCATGTGTTGATCCGATTAACTGTCACATTATTATTGCTGTAAATATATACTTTCCTAAAATTGGATTTGCTGTATTTTGAAAATATTATTGAGGAGTTCATTTGCTGTAATCAAAGGATACGATATGTTGTACAAATTACTATATAAATGGAAGGAAAGCTCACAGCAAGGGTACAAAGAATTTTCACAAAAATGTTGTTCTGTTATTCCTGATTTGTTAGTGCAGACAGGCCTGTCTCACGTAGAGCCAATGAATTTGCTGGATACAAGGCAATTCTTAATGGATTTCAACCACAAATAATCAATTCTGCCTATATGGCCATGTCATGATGTGCAGTATGTGTATAGATTGACTAGAGAAGAGAATTTACTTTGTTGTCTAGTTTGTTTTAGTTGAATGTTTTGAAGTCCGAATGCAATTACGAGAGTTGAAAACTTGTCATTCCAACGAGAAAACAATTTAGGTCAAGCTCCAAATCAGCTGCTAGACTTATGGAGCCTTGCATGCATTAGGAACCTGGAAATAAGCCAAACCCAATAACAAATTGCTCATACTTCATCCGAGCGAGTTTGCATAGATTCTAATACATGAAAGTGATTAAGTATTTCCATTCTCCTACCCTATGGTGTCCTGCCTAGGAGAAATTGGGATAACTCCAGCTTGGCCGGTGAGACCTACTGTTGGCAACCCAGTTAGCATTGGATGCACTTAAAATAGAGCCATAGGTCGCTAAAGCCGCTGCAACCATATTTAGTGCCACAGCCACTACTTGAGCCTCGAGTGTCTGCTTAAACACTGAATCAAGACCATCACAAGACAACCTGATCTGATTAAATTCTTGGATTAACTCAACTTTCCTTGGCCACCTCTAGCACTGAACCCATTACGTGCAGTAATAGATCTAAAACCAAACCTCTAACTTGAGCTAGCCTTCGCCAAAAGTGATGGCTCCAGCTTTCCTTCACTTCATTACTGCACCTGCATCACGAGGCACTATTGACCCAAGTAGAGCAAATGAGGCGGCTGGGGTATTCAGCTTATCCTTGATTGGTATGATATCCTTGAGCTGAACAGGAATGCCATGTATCCCTCCTAGTGAACCTGATCCGGTAGCCCTGCGCTCTTTGCCAGCCTAATTTGCCTGATATAGTGCATTAATGACTCCTTTAAGCACTGGTTTTTGTTTTATAGTTTCTGCAATGCAAAACTCAACAAGTTGCCTATAATTGAGTTGATTTTTCTTCAAAAGCAAGCTGGCGCATGAATTTGTTACGGCTAGGAAGATGAAAGTCAGCGATAGACAAGTGAAAGGTTACAGAGACAGTTGGTTGCCATATCAAGATCAGAATGGTAATTTCGTATTGGAGTTTGATTTTTGTAATATGAGAAGGTATCTGGTGATACAGACGACTTCCACTAACTCTCCCTCTTTGTCCTGGACCTCAACTTTTGACTTTATAACTTGCTGAGATGAAATCTAGTGTTCTGTTTTAGAATCTTGTTTACGGTGACCATGTAAAGATACCCTTTTTCTTTATGCAAGAAAAAAAATTACTTTGTCCTATTAAGCTGATAGAGTATTCTGAAATCAGAAGTTATGAAACTAGCTGGTAATTACAAAGCCAAGGCCGTCTGGCATTACTACTGACTAAACTTAGTGGCTTTTAGGAGATTTTCCGCCCATTTTGTCATGTTCTGCATCTGGAAAAGCTAATGAGAAACACATACTTCTAAGGGTGTCCGCTTTATAGCTGTCGTCTACACTACCCTGATATATGTTATGGTGAGTCAAATTGCCTTCTGTTTCAGAATCTGATTTACATTTGAAATTCAGTTATTAGTGTGATATCCATTAAAAACATGCTACTTTCTTCTTGTGTTACAATTGTTAATTAGTTTCATTTAATAGGAGGCAACAGTCACTAGTTCTATGTTGTAACTCTTATTTCCAAGGTCATCTTGTTTCTTATCCGCCAATCCAACAACAATCTGTCCCCAACATGAAGAACAAACTGTTTGTTCTCTTTATGGAAAATATTACACTGGTGGTTGAAGTTCCCAATTACACACTTCCAAAGAGAATTTCAGTACTCAGTGGACTCACTTCAGGAGATTTTGGGAAAGGAGGCCTCCTTATCATTGTTGATTGTTCAAAAGCATAAGCAATCTCGATTAGCTTTGGTTCTGTACCCTTCAATCCTCCAAAACAAATTCCAAATGGCATTCCATTGTCATCATATCCAGCAGGAACAGTTATTCCAGGGTATCCTCCAATCGCCAGCACGGAAACTGCAGCCGAGCCCGGTGTTACCATTGCATCCAAGCTGTTTTCAATCATCAGCTTCTCAAATCCATCTTGGGAGAGTTCTTTCATCGACTCGATTGCCTTTTTTTCTTTTACTCCAATTCCATCTGTCTTTTCTGCTTCTATAAAAGTACTCTGACCATACTCTCCGAGTTTCTCCTGCATTCAACAGAGTGGTTTCCTTTCACTAATTAGAAGGCTCATTACACAAAATAGAATAAAATTTCCAGAACAAGGAACAACAATTATCTTACAAGTTCAGGGTTATTTTGGTTGAAGACGATGACGTCAGAAAGGGACCTGACTGGAGAAGTGATAAGCTGATTCAGGTATTCATTCAAGGAAAGCTTGAATTCAGCCTTCATAAGTGTTATTTCACCACTTTTTCCCGGATTCATAATTGTGCTGATATTTGATATTTCCAGATTGTCTACTACAATAGCACCTCTTTTCCTGTAAAGTACAAAATTCTTATAGCTCATCAAATATAATTGATTCTGAAATCTGGGAAGGCATATTTCCAGGAAAAGAAAAAATTCTATTCTAACAGCCAATGTAGAATAATAATAACGGACAATATTCTGTTAGCATTACACTACTAGAGTACCTTAATGTGCTCAAATGATGCTCGAAAGCAGAAATTCCAGATTCGTTGAACAAGCTCAAAAATGGGTCTCTAACAACCCCCAATCTCTTGCCTTTCAGCCCTAGTAGATTGAGGAATTGCTTGTAACCACCAGCAGGAATAAACTTTACCGCTTCACTTGTTGCTTCATGATCTCTTGGATCGTAACCAACAATTACATCAAGAACTTGAACTGCATCAGACACTGTCCTGGCAATGGGCCTGTATGTACATCATCTAAGATTAACACTGTCCTGAAGATGCACATATGACGAGTCAACAGTATCAAGTATGCATTTGGACAGAAAACATAAACAGCCATCTAATTATTCGTTTCATGGCAGTTCCACAGCAGGTTATCAACAGCTATATATGTTCTTTACCCAATCGTGTCCAGGCTAGGCATAACAGGAATTACACCCGCTCGGCTGGTGAGGCCAACAGTGGGTTTAAGACCCACCACAGAGTTATGATCAGAAGGGCAGATGATAGAGCTATGAGTCTCAGTCCCAATAGAAACAGCCACCATGTTTGCGGCTACTGATATTGCCGATCCACTGCTTGATCCACATGGATCACCCCCAGGAAGGTAAGGATTCTGCATGCTCAACGCATTGAAATGCCAGATTTAGTTAAAAGAAAATGTATGGATAGGGAAATAAATTCAAGCATTCACGAAGAATCCAGCAAACTCTTAAGTATGATCCAATCTTCCGTTTTTCAAGTGAGATTTGCTCTTCCCTATACCTTTCTGATAATAGAGGTTGATAAAGTAGAACAAGGATTAAAACAGGAAGGTGTTGAAGAAACGGTGATCAGATAAGGATCAGAAGAAGCTTCTTCTATCTTCTATCTTCTATCTTCTGCTCTGATCCTTCTCTTGGTATTTCACCTAGAGGTGACATTGGATGGGATGCCTAAAGCAATTGAACTAAACCAACATACAATTGATCACTACTGGGAGAAAAGCTGATAAATTTTCCATCTCTTTCCATCCATTAACAATCTACTACGAGAAAGTCAGAATTTTTCCTCGTCACTAACAATCTAGAGTAGCCTCCTCAACTCTTTTTCAAAGCTCTTATACTTTCACTGAACTTATTAGACATAAAAATTCATTTCATCACCCAGAATTAGAAAATCGAAAAGCTCCCGAGTTCTCGTGCCCTGCAATAAGGTCAGCAGCCATTATCTGAACATAGTTCATAGTTGACCAGCTAACATATGTGCATCATTTGTACAGCTTCTGTCAACGCTATCAATACTACTTAGGATCTAATAATTCCTAGGTTGACAAGGAATAGAGTAGACCTTACCACTCCTTGTTCAGCTCTGGCACACCAACCGTTAGGCACATGACTCAAAGATCGAAACTTGTACCATTCACTGAGACTTGCTTTCCCAAGTAAAACCGCCCCAGCCTGTCTCAGCCTCTCCACAACTCCAGCATCACGCGCCACCTTGGACCCCAGTAATGCGTAAGACCCTGCCGTGGTGTTCATCTTATCATAGGTATCTATGGTGTCCTTGAGCAGAACAGGAATGCCATGTAGATCTCCTAAGAATCTACGGCCCTGATTCTTCCTCCTCTCATCATCAGTCTTCTGTGCCTGATCATGAGCATCAGGGTTGACTTCTATAACGCTGTGAAGTAGAGGGTTGAGAGTTTTAATTTGGTTGATATAAAAGTCCACCAACTGAGTTGATGTCAACTTGTTTTCGGAGAAGGCTTGTTGTATGTCGTTAATGGTTGCTTCTTCTATCGTGAATGGTTGGACGTGCGTTCCCAGGAATGCTGTAAGGAGAAGAACGGTGACGGAGAGTTGCCGATGTTTGACCACCGCCATCTTTAGCTGCTCTTCGAAAGCTTCTGAAAGTTTAAGATTATTTTAGAAATATATATTAATGTTTTAAAATATTTTTTTTACAAAAAAATTTAAAATATATATTTACATTAAAGGTGCTTATAGCATAATCCATTAAATTAAAGGAAGATTCCTTTCAAAGTCGAAGTAATCACAGTATAGATTAAAAATCAGTTTCAAGGTGTGCGCTTTCTTCAATGCCCTGAATTAGGGATTACACGCATATATATATTCCCAAAAAATAAATTAGAATTAAATTTTAATTTAAGATTAATTATATTAGACTTTTTTATTTTAATTCATATATTTGTTCATTGATAAACACTTATTAAAAATTAACATTATTTTGAATAAAAGTAAATGAAAAATAATAATAGATAAATTTATATGATATTCTCTTATTAAATAACAATTTTCAAAATATGAGAATCCAGCTTATCAAACATTTCCATGCTCGTTACTTGCCGGTAACTATTGAGATTTCAGCGACGAATCCAAGATTTTAGACTTGGGGGAAGAAGAACTTAGTTTTGTAGGGGCTATAGTCCTCCTTAGTTTACTGTATATATATATATATATATATATATTCTGAAATTTAATTTTGTAGGGACTATAGCCCTTGCTAGCCCCCTGGATCCATCCCTGCCCACCTAGGAGAGGCTTTCAAATATCCCCAACGGGTTGCTTTGGTTAACCAGATCCTTGTTGAACTGTTTTTATCAATGTTTTAAACAAAGGCAAGGTGATTAAATAGAAGAAACAACTTATTCAAGAGTCACTGGTTCAATCGCAATTTAACCGTAATCGAACTGGTGATTAATACATATATAAATTTTCATTTTATATATTATATATATAAGATAATTTTTAAACATACTATTTAATTATTTATCTAATTGTAAATTTAACTTAAACCTTCAAACTTCAAAATATACAAGTTTTTTTTAAGTTTATTAACACAGCACAAAATAAGATGATAAAGCTCA
>JANIJH010000225.1:70909184-70922188 GCA_024520975.1 Erythroxylum areolatum | reverse complement strand
ATTAATACTTGATGTACTTTCCCTCTTATTAAAAAAAAAAAAAAAAAAAAGAAAGAAAGAAAGGCGTCGACCTGTTGGGGCTGGGGAACAAGGTCTGGGTTCATGGGAACAGATTCGCTCTCTCTCTGCCAATTGTCTGGAACAGAGTCAGTAACTCATGGTTAGGTTAACCCATGCTTTGCACTTATTCTCATCAACTTCACTTTCCATCACTACCCTCGTATCCAATCTTAACCAATGTGGGTTCATTCTGTAATTAAGCACCGAGTCCGAGTCCGAGTCCGAGTCCCTTCTTCATTACCATTTCTCTATATAACTCGTCAGTTCACTGCTTCAATGGCCATGTAACTTGTAAGAGCTAGTCTGCGTTTCTATTCCATTCCATAGGCTACTCGAAGGGTGAAAAATGCTTCAGCTACTCTCCTCGCTCTCTCCCCTCCTCTTCCTCCTCCTTTCTCTTCCATCTCCTCTTCCGTCCTCAGCTACGGCGAAACCACAGCAAGATCTTGTCCGTTCCTCGTGCGTTCACGCCAGCTACCCCAACCTCTGCGTCCGTACAATCTCCTCTTACGGTGGCCCAGCCAGCACCCCACGAGATATAGCTCTAGCAGCCGTCAAAGTCAGCATCGCACGTGGTCGCAGAGTTTCAAACTACCTAGCTACACTGTCGGGGCTTAGGAGTAAGAGAGAGCTGGCTGCAGTGAGTGACTGCGTAGAGCAGATATCAGACTCGGTGGACGAGCTTAGCAAGACTCTGGGTGAGTTGAAACATCTGAGAGGAGGAAAAACATTCGGGTGGCAGATGAGTAATGCACAGACGTGGGCTAGTGCTGCTCTGACCGACGAGGACACATGTCTTGATGGGTTTGAAGATGTGGAAAGCAGGGTTAAGGCTGACGTGAAGCGGAAGATTCGTAATTTAGCTAAAGTTACTAGTAATGCTTTGTATATGATCAATCGTCTCGACGAAACTCGTGGTCGGTCGAAGTTTAGTCCTTGACTGTAACGAGTAATCCTTGGTTATGTACCTAAATTAAGATATATATATATATATATATAGCCACTTAGCGAGCATCGAAGCTCTTGTCATGGAAGCTGTATGTTCATGTACATTTATATAGCAAATCCAAACTATTTATCGGTAAGCAAACCAGACGATTCAGGTCAAGAGAATACAGCACCATGCCCGTCAGAGATCATTTTCAGGGATGTCCGCAAAAACTTCCAATGGAGACTAATTTCACAAAGGGGACAATTTAGGCTTTACTGGCGTAGATATCTATCCCGCCGCCTACCTCAACCACTCCGGCGACGAACTTAAATTAACGTTGGACAGACACAGTGCTCTGCAATAATTTAATGTATCGGGACAACTGGACGACCTATCTTTTTCTGAATCTTACTAACTGGTTTGACTCTGATATTATTTGGTAGGATTAACGTTCAAATATAGGGTTATCTGACAAGCCCGAAAACCCAAGCGTATCTGCTATAGCCACGCCGATTGATGTGCATAAAACATTAATGAAAGTCTGTGGCGCTGGGGTGGTAACAAAGGTCACACAGTAAGGTAAAGGTATGTCATGTCATCGTCGGCTGTTGCAGAGTACGGGGCGGTGACGTTACAGACTAGGAGCCGCTGCTTATTTATGCTTTTCCTAGTAAAAGTAATCAATTAATACGGTGGCGAGGTATATATTACAAAAATCATAGTTTTAAATTAATAAGAATTTTAAAATTAATTAATTAGCTGTTAATCGGGATTTCAGGCTAAACCATTATGCAATTGCGATTGGACTTTGATTCAATTTAGGAATTAAAATGAATAAGGTGCCTTTAATTAGTCGACTCATGAGTAAAACTTAAGTTGAGTTCAGATCGACTCAAGATTTCACTATTTAAAATAAAATGATATTATTTTATTTACAAGAGTTAAGTTTCGAGTAGGGTTAAGCTTTGATAATCAGACTTGATTTTAATAAAAATATTATTTTATATATTTAATTTTTAAAAATTATTTTAAAAAATTAACATTGAGCCCAACTATTCCTGTCCCCAATTCAATTCCTATAAGGTTGATTATTGATTTATTTTAATTATTCTTGATATATAGCCATTGAATACTACCCAAATAATTAAATTTTATTTAAATTAATAATTTATATTAATGGTAAAAATTATTAATTTAGTTTGATTCAAATTTAAGAGCTGACATAATTTTATATCTTTTTGCGAGAGTTCTCTTAATTTCAAGAACTGCCAAAGGTCAACAATGCAGGATCCATCTTAGGGAATGCTTGGTTGACAGGTTTGAGAAAGAAGTTAATAAATAAGGAATAAAAAATAAGTGGGTGGTTGTTGATTATTATTATAGGGGTAATAATTTGATATCTCACTTTTGGACAATCTTCCATATCCTTCATTTAGTAGAAGAATAAAACTCATTTCTTAGTAGTGACTTTTTAATTTTTTTTAAATACTAATTAATTAAATATAATTAATTAAAATTAATTAATTAATTACTTATAGTATAACTAATTAAATATAATTAATTCATTAATTACAATATAATTAATTAGAATATAATTAATTTGACAATGTAACCAATCACTATCAATAATAATGGTAATCATTCATTCATTCCTCTTAACCAACAATCATAATTATAATAATAATATTCATTTTCATTTCTTACTATATTCATTCATATTCTTGTTACTATTCTCATATTCTTCCTTATAGTCATAATTATTTGGCAATACTCCATCAGCCATGGATGTCTTAATGTCTAGTAAACTAATTATTGGGCCTCTTGTTCACATCATTTAAAGCCCAAGTTCAAAGTTTCTAAAAAATCAAGATTTAATGTACATTATCTATTAAAAGAAAAGACAAAGGACTTCTACTTTTTTAATTGTATTTTTTAGTTTTCCTTTTTTATTTTTTATTTCTGTTTTTCAAAAAAATGACTAATTACTTAATAATATTTTAAAAAAATTAATCAAAAGATAAATATAAACCTATTAAAATTAATTTTCTTTTTCTAATAAATATAGTGCTTTGGGCCATATAAAAATAAGCATTGAAAAAAAACCCTAACCAAAAATATAGTATTGAAGAGGTTTTTTGTTGTCTGCTCTGCAAACCCCTAAACCTCCACACTCGCCACAACATGGAAGGTGTCGATATGGAGAGGCCCGCCACCGCCGACGATTTCTGCGACTTGATCCTCTCGAAATTCTCCGATTTGTCGGACGACCACCACCAGCGTGTTTGTGCAGCTGTTGGCGCAATGTCGCAAGAATTCAAGGACCAGAGCGTTCCTCCCACCGCGGTCGCCTACTTTGCTGCCGTTTGTTCTTCTCTTGATCGCATCTCCTCCGCCTCCGCGGATCCTCCTCCCCACGTTGTTGCTTCGTTACTCACTATCCTCTCACTCTCTCTCCCGAGGATTTCGGTTGCTGTTTTGAAGAAGAAGCGCGAATACGTGTCGGAGCTGGTGGTTAGGGTTTTGAGATTGAGCTCTACGACGGATTTCGCTGCAATTTCGGGATTGAAGTGTATAGCGCATTTGTTGATTGTCAAAGATCTAGTTAATTGGACTGATGTTTCTCAAATATACGGGGTTTTGTTGGGTTTCATGGTTGATTCGCGACCAAAGGTCAGTTTATTTCTTAGATTTTATTGTTTCTTATGCGACCCCAATTCATTTATTAAGTTTCGCAATTCAAAGTTCGTTGTTGTAAGTGAATAATAAGTTTCGCAATTCAAAGTTCACTGTTTTAAGTGAATAAGTTAGCAGTTTACGTCACAATAAAAGCATCAATGCTCGTTGGTTATCTCTTAACAGGAGCTCATGTCATCTCAACTAACATTGGAGTAATCTGAATATGGGCTTTCTTTTCTCAATTTTTTGACGGGCACTGTAAAAGTTATGTGCTAAAAGTGAGTTATTCTAACAGGTGAGAAGGCAGTCACATACTTGTATCCGAGATGTTCTACAAAATTTTCATGGGACATCGGCGCTAGGCCCTGCAAGTGAAGGAGTTACAAATACTTTGGAAAGGTTTCTTCTTCTCGCTGGTGGATCAAACGTAAATGCTAATGAAGGGCCCAAAGGGGCTCAGGAAGTCTTATATATTTTGGATGCTTTGAAAGAATGTCTACCTCTTATGTCGTCGAAGTATATTACTTCCATCCTCAAGTATTACAAAACCCTCCTTGAACTGCGCCAACCTGTTATCACAAGGCGAATAACTGATAGTTTGAACTTAATTTGTATACATCAAACGTTGGATGTTTCATCTGAAACGCTACTTGACCTCTTATGCTCTATAGCGCTCTCTGCTCCTTCAAATGGAACATCTGCTGATAACATGACTTTCACTGCCCGATTGTTGGATATTGGGATGAGAAAAGTCTATACACTGAATAGGCAAATTTGTGTGGTTAAGCTTCCTATCATTTTCAGCACTCTCAAAGGTTAGATACCACTTCTCATATTTCTGATATCTTTTTTTTATTTGTCATATGTCTAAATTGTTTCTCACTTTGTGTTTACTAGATATTTTGGCATCCAAGCATGAAGAGCCTGTTTTTGCAGCCACAGAGGCGCTCAAAAGTTTGATAAATAACTGCATTGATGAAAGATTGATTAAGCAAGGAGTGGATCAGATTAAAATTACCATGAATGTTGAGGGTAGAAAGTCTGGACCTACCGTCATAGAAAAAGTGTGTGCAACAGTAGAGAGCCTACTTGATTACCATTACAGTGCGGTCTGGGACATGGTATTTAAAGTTGTTTCGGTAATGTTTGACAAACTAGGTAATCCCATCTCTTGCTTGGATACTGTTGTTCCAGTTCAATTTATGTTTTTGTCTTCTCTTTGATATGGTTGAAATATGTTGACATCTTTAAGTTTGGTAGTTCTCTGTGCAAGGCACAGGCACTTCATATAGTTTTGAACTTATCAATTTTTTTTTTCATCTCTTTGTGATTGTCAGAGCAGTTGTGCAAACTTTACGGTTTTAGGGAACACTTATTGTTATTGTTGAAAGGCAGGTTGTAAGAAATGTGTGCTTGCCTATCTTAATTAACAACATAGTTCGTATAGGTGTCAGTAACAGTTCTATCTTCCCTGTAACTTGTAAGTAACTTGATTCCCCATCCCTATTGCCACCTTCGATATAGTCCTGTAACTCGATTTCCTGTCTTTAGTTACCAATTTTTAATACAGTCCTGGTCATGGCGGCGAATGTGAAATTCACATCCTAGTTAGGGATGGCAACGGGGCGGGTATGGGGCGGGTATGCCATCTCTCGTACCCGCCCCATGAACTCGCCTCCACCCTCATACCCGCCCCTATCTCCGTCGGGGATTTTTTGGCACCTCCATACCCGTACCCGTTGGGGGTTTGACCCCCATCGGGTACCCGTTTACCCGCCTCTTTTTTTTTTAAAAGATAAGCTTATTTAATATAAATGGACTATTTGTTTTTCTTTTAAATTTTCATGCTACATTTATACATACATACTGAATTTAAATAAGCTTATCTTTATTTAATTTTTGGGTTTGTATGTATATATATATAATGGCAAAATTATAATTACTATATAACGGGTAAACGGGTATGGGGGGTGGTATCTCCATACCCGTCCCGATACCCGACGGGTATTTTTGCTAACCCCCTATACCCGCCCCACGGGTAAAAATTTGCTCCCCATATCCGCCCTCATTCGGGTAATTTTATCGGGTACCCATCAGGTTCGGGTACAATTGCCATCCCTAGGTCACGATGAAGAATCAAGACCTATTTTGGTTACTTTCTAATCCACCCTTTCCCTCATATATCACTCTTTGCATTTTTTCTAGCTAAATGAAAAAAAGAAATAGTACCTTGCATTTGTTACGTATATACTTTTTCAAAGGCTTTATTATTCCTTTATTCCCATCAGTTATAGATTTTTCATGTTAAATAAGACTATCGTAAGTTCCATTCACATAAGTTGTTAGTGACTTTATCAACTTTTAGATCCTACGTCCATTTCCATTTTTTTTGCTTTTTAACTCATTATATCAAAATTCTATCTTTAGCTTTATTTTCTACAGATTCACACGCTTCCTCACGTTTACTTTGGAGGTAGTTGTTTCAACCATACCAAGAAATAGCGAACAATTTGTACTCCTCTTCGATGCAAGTATGTCCATTTCTTCCAAATTTTCGTCAATAACCTATAAAAGTTTAAGGACATGTAACACTTTTTGCTCCGATAAAAATGCATGATCTTAAACTTAGAGTTCGGTTATATTCCCATGCAATGTTCGAACCCCTTCTTGATGTCACGTCTTCATTGTTCCATTATTGCACATCGAAGAGTTAATGGACTTATTTATTATTGGATTTTTGTGTTTTTATAATATTTCTCTTACAAAATTTCGTACTGTACCAATTTTATCCTTTAGATAGTATAAAAGTGACCTTCTTGCTTGATTGACACATAAATGTTCTACTCGATGAATTGTTAGAGCAATAGTTTGCATAGAAAATTTAATGTTTTCAGTTGGATCACAGTGACATAAAATCGTCTTTTTGTTTCTTCTAAAGTTGTATTCACCTCAGTAGCGTATTATAGTCATATATAGTCCATTCTCGACCTCTATCTTATCTTTTCAAATCTTTACGTTCATAAAATATGTTGTGTACGTAATTGGGTTTGGGTGTAGCACTGGCATTTGTTTTCTTATAGTTTGTTCATATTACCTTCTCAGGCTTCTTCAGTTCTGCTTCAACTTTGATAAATCTTCTCCTGTTAACATTGAGAATTGTCGCAGAGTACTACCCATGTAGGCTTTACAAGGCTTTTGTAATTGACCCACCATTTATATTCTCTTATTTATAAAGGTAAGATTCAAATTTATCTCGCTAATTCTTCTGTCTTTTAATGTCATGTCTCGTTCTCTACCATAAATAACTTAAACTCTTTCACTTGTAGGACCTACAAGAGGCTATTATTGTTGACTTACTCTCGTTCCTTTCTTTATCTTTATTTTTAATTTTCTATAGTGAGGTATTCTACTAACTCATAAGTCAAATGCTGCTTGCTTAATAATTATGGAATGTGAATTATTGCAGGGTATCCAACCATTTGTTGAGCTATTGACGGTTACAATGGTGGTATCTTCATTGGACTTCAAAGAATCATTAGAATTTTGTGATTTATGCAGTAACTCACGATTCTCTTCCCTCCAATTTGAGCCTTCGTCGATCAAACCAATAACCAAGGATGGCTCATGTGACACCCAGATATTCCCTGGGAGGATATGGGAGTGTCACACAAGACAGTACAAATAAACCAAAACATTTTGCAGAAGCATAGCATTAAAAAATAAACATTTCCAAAACATACGAAACATTTTACACATGCATTTTCAAAATCTCAAACAAACATACAATACATATCATAATTTCAGAAACCAGCCTAAATTAAGGTTATTACAAACCTTCAAACAAAAATCTAAAGTTATATATAAGCCCAAAACAAACTCAAAATACATTTTGAGCAACATAAAACTCAGACTCCGTTGGCCAGTGCGGTTGACTTGTCCCATTCCTTAAGTCATTCTCTGTGAACTTACACGGGGTAAATCCACTGCGCTAAGCATATAGCTTAGTGAGTAATAACTAATCTATACATAAACTGACAACTCATCACACTGAATCATGTAACAACATCAACATGCATTCAAAGATTTCTTTAACAATAAGTTGGACAGAATGCATTTCAGAATAGTTTTTTATAAATAACAGAACTGCATAACAAAGGGTATAAGCCCTTCAGAATCAGAACATAATTTAGAATTCAAAATCAAACAGATATTAGAGTCCAAAATCAGATGACTGTTAGATCCATTTACAGAAGTGGGTAACAGGACTTATGTAGAAGAGATCGAAGTCTCAACATTGAAGTGTGACTAACAAAAGACACCGAAGTGTCAATAACAGAAGACACCAAAGTGTCGATAACAGAAGATACCGAAGTGCCGATAACAGAAGCAGCTGCATACCCTTCTAGGTATGCCTATTTACCCACAACTAGGACTTAACATATTCAAAAACAGAAATGTCTAAAATTCAATTTACATATTAATCAATGTTTTCATGCTATGTATTCAAGCATATCACATACTTACAGCTTTTCAAATCATTTAATGTTGCAAATCATTTAATGTTCCAAATCAGTAGCAAACAAAACAATCTAAATTACTTACAAAAGCTCCTTGTTTTCTTATTGCCTCGAAGTCCCGGTAATATCTGGAATCGGTCGCTCTAAGAGTTCCTCTAAAACATTCAATACAAACATATATTACTATTGTGCACAATTATGAATTCAATTATGCACATTCATGTATACTGAATATGTATGATGCATGTTCATGTCAAAAATCCGAGTTTCTTATCCTTAATCTTATCACATTATCGATCATGTGAAATCATACTCAATCCCTCAATCTAGATTTATTTCACAATCCACCTTCGGGTCCACTTTGCTAAATTATTCTTATAAGGAAGGTGAGTTAATTAGGTAATACTTCCTTCTAGAAAGTTTTCCCTCTTTGTCTTAGGTTTCTAATGATACCAAGTTCTTCCAATTTGGTTTAGTATTCAATGAGTTATGCTCAAAATAACACAAACTGTGTACATTTGAAATTTTGGCTAATGCATGATCATACCTCCAAGTTTTACACCTCATAACTCTCACTTACAATATCCAAAAATTACAAACTTTATACCAATTTAAATCTAAAAGAATAAGCTACAACTTTGGTGAAGACACCTCAGTCTAATTCAGCCTATATCAATATAGCTTATTTAATAATCATAGGATATGATTTATGTCCCTAGTAGTGCTACAACCTAAGCCAAGACTCAATTTCATGCCAATTTTGAAAGTCTTAGAGACAGAATTAAAATTCAACTTCTTCAAGAAAGTTGTGTAAATATGTCTTAAGTTTAATCTGAATTAGGAATCAACTCATTTGAAACTCTACAAATCAAGATATAATCGTAATACCGAAGCATGTTTATTGAAAATTCTCCAGTTCATGACATTCCAACACATTTCCTCACTTTCCTCCAATAAATCTCTTTCAAATCAATTCATATGGCTCTAAATTCTTTTGGAGAGAAAGAAAAATATCTTAGGAGTCTATTGGTTCAATTATCAAGTCATTTGGAGGTCGAATAACAAAGTTATGGCTAAAAGAGTCAACACAGTTCGGTTTTGGTGCAACTAGTCTTCTCTTCTCTCTCTAAAACCGCGAGTTTCCTTCTTCATCACCGAACCAGTTTTCTTCTTCTTCTTTCTCTCTTCTACTTAATCCCTCATCACAAACTTATATCCTTATATTTACTCCTTCATTTTTACACCCATGCAACTTATGCTAAAACAACTCAAAATACAAGATTAGCTACCAATACTAAAACCAGAAATTTTTCACTACTATTCATCATCTTCAACCTTTGTCACATTTTTTGCACTCTCTCTTTCCTTATTTCATGGTTCCTACACCATTTCTAACTTATATTCTTCGCATTTCTACTCCTATTCTAGCCCATCTTACTCTCATACAACTCGAAACTCAAGATTCAAATCAAACACCAAAATCAAAACTCACCTACGATTTTTCATGAATAATTACTGTACAATATATCAACTCATCTATCTCATGCATGTGTTTATTTTCAGCATGCAAAACATCACCAAAAATTAGTTATAGAACTCAGAAACTTAGAACTTTACTTACCTTGTTTTCTAGAAAATCACAGCAGTGAGAAAGAAGACCAAAGTTATGCCGAAGAGAAACCAAAGTTACAGAGTTTTGCCTTACACAATTTGTAATATCATGCTTTAATATCTCATTGACACGTGGCCCCCTTGTGTGTGGGCTACTTGTCATCCTCTTATAAGTGTTACATGTCATTATGTTATTAGTCCATTTTTCTTAATCTAAAATACATCAAAATTTAAAAAAAACCCTAAAATTCTCAAAAATTCCAAAATATTACTAATAGTCTCCAAATAAAATTTTACCACCAATAATCCATAATTCACAATTTAATTTCATTTATAAATCAATTATACCCAAAAATGTCAATGAATACATGTACAATTATTTGTATATGTCAAAATTCATATGTACATATCAACGAATACTCAATTATGCAAAGCAAATGATGTACTGGAATTCCTTAATTTTCTAACCCCTAACATAGGGTGCTACAGCTCATGCTCATCTTCAAGGTTTTCATTTGTTGTGTTGGAAGGATTTAACTCACTCAAACCATGGTACCTTACCTTGACTGACCAGAATGCTCTGAAAGTGCAGGCCACCAATAAATCTCCTTTGGGCTCGATGCAAATCTCCCCACTCAATGCGAAGTCCACCTCTTTTGCATCATCAATTGCTACAACATCACGTCAAAGCATCAACGGTTACACAAGGCCTATCAACAAAACTTTGCTCCCCTCGACTCCGATGCTGCACCATGTGACCACAAGGGAGTCAGTTAAAATTAGCCAACCGCGAACTCCATGGCCTTCTTTCCTCCAATCACCAACCATGTTTTTCAAAAAAAATTGCAAGACTGACAAGACTCGTCAGTCTTTCTTATCGTTCCTGAGATTCTACAGATGGCCCTACGATAAAATCCTTTACAGGTCAAAAATACATCCCCACTTGGTTTTCTCATCTCATTCGTACCACCTCATCTTAAGCGACACTAGGTGTCAATATTATAAAGGTTCTAAGCTAAGAGTTTAGACTATTAGCAACTAAAAACTTCATTATGATTTGAGATTAACGAAGAAGAAAAGCTTCTTTTATGTTTTCCGCTAATTTAGTAACTTGCAGGTCTTTTGATTAAGTGTGTCAGGAGGACTAAACAAAATAATATTCATGCATATGATAAATCCCAAAATGCCATTTAAAATCAAATTAAAAATTAAAATTACGATTACGCATAAAAATAAAGGTAATTAAATACTCTTAACTCAATATTAAGGCCTACAATGCGAAGTTTGAATTAGTAAAAGATGATTTGCCTGCACAATCATTTGTATGCCAAATAAATAATCAATGAGAGAGGATTGAAAAGAAATGATAGAGCACCCTGGTTTTGTAATGAAATTTTGAATTGTTTTAGTTAGTTTTTAAATTGAAATTGATTTCAAAATTTATTTAATTCAAAATTAATCTGTTAAATTCGAGTTTATGTATATACTGTTTATTAATTACGTAGACATAAATGAATCTTGTTGGAACATATATATGCTACCTAATAGCTTAAAACCCTAGAGACGTGTTTGTTTGGACCAAAAGAAAAATAGGTTCTCTGTAAGGATGAGTCGTCCTTTTCTTTAATTATTCTGCGCATAAGGGTTTTGGACCTTATTTTACAAATCTTCTGATGTGAATTACATCTGTTGAACATGATCGTAAGCTAATAAGGGAGAATTTTCGCAACGTCATAATAATGATTTTGTTGGTTAAAAGAATATTTTATTCCCTTTTTTCATAAAATGTTGTTAATTTGGATTAGAGAAAAAAGTTTACTTACATGCAATGGTTAATATAAAAAAATAAAATTTACTTAATTTTATAATATTAACTCGAATTTTAAAAAGTGATGCTAAAGTACCATAACTTTTAATTTTTACGAAAATTATCCAATATTAAATCTTTTGTTAATATAAATAATATAATGATTACGTCATATTAGTTTTTTTGTTAAATGACTACTATAATAATTGGAAACAACCTCTCTAGGTAAAGATAAGGCTGTATACTACTGGATCTTTTAAAATCTCACACTTCAATAGGACTCTGACTAAGTGTTATTATTGTTGTCGTTAACTGCTACAATATGTCATATATTGTAATTTTTACTACTTATAAATTTTATTATTTAATAAAAAATTGAACACTTTTAAAAAATTGTGCATTCCTTCATGTCTTTTACTTCATAATTGTTTTATATAGTAAACTTTTTTAAATTCTTATAGCTTTTAAATATAATTAAAAAACATTTAATTAATTCAATTATTATTTATTGATTGACAAATTAAAAAATAATAAATTGATTGATTGGTAAAATTATAACGAACACTTATATACAATACAAGTAATTAATAAAATAATATATTGATTAATTAATTAAATTTATGGCAATAGTTCACACATTTATTGTAAGTGTTATGGATAATGAACTTGGGAAGAACAAATGTAAGTAGATCATTTAAGAAAATCAAGATAAAAAATAGATACGGAAAAGATTACTTACGTAGATAACTCCAAACTGCCTTACCTTTTGATCAAATCTCGTTAGTTTTAACTTGAATATGAATGCATCCTTTCGCATAACTACACCAAATACTCACATGCCTTCATTATTGTTCATTTAAGGGAGTTAATGAAATGAAATGATTAAGAGGCATTGCATTTGACTATTAGGTGTCAGATTTGTTTCGTTTAAAATGATACGACATTATGATTTTTTTAAAATTATTTATCCATCAATTAAAATCAGGTATGTATCATTTCAGAGATATTCACCAATGAATATATTTAAAGATGTTGGTCGAGCTCTAAACTGTTACGAACCATGCATTGATTTCATCAAATCCTCCATCTTTCTGTAAACAAGAGTTTTTAAGCTTCATTTATCCAATAAGTTCTTGGCTTTTCCTTCGTAATGTATTTACAGAGTTATTCCATTTTTTAATCAATTTAATAATTATATGTGTTTAATGAAATTTCAAAAAAGAAATAACATCTGTGACATGCACCAAAATGCCAACTAAGGATTATATTACATGGTATGTGGTTCTGCCGGATTCTGGCGGAACTGAACGTTGCCGTTTGGATCTATGATTCCGAGTAGCTTTGGCTAGAGATTACCTGCAAAACAGATAAAGGCGCGCCGGGGGTTGGTCCCCGGCCAGCC
>JANIJH010000225.1:70887447-70909084 GCA_024520975.1 Erythroxylum areolatum | reverse complement strand
GTAGGTCTTTGTGTTTGCATGGGAGACTAACTCCTGTGAATGGGCCATGGATGCATAGATTGAATGTCTTGGGCCTGAGCCTAGCACAGCCGACCCGACTAGTATGCTTTTTTCATTAATAAGTTGTCAAAATCACTTTTCTTCTATCTCTTAATCTCTCCATCTCACACACGTGCCCATACACATATATACAGTACACAATGAATAATGAAGAAACGTTGTAATTTATGTCTTTCACTTGTTTATGTCTTTTCTTAAATTACTTTTTATCAGGTGTTATCTACCTTGCATTTGCTCTATGTGTTTTGAGGTATGTTTTATTTTTCTCTTATAAAATATTATTTCAAATTTTACTTTATTTATTTGGTGCTTCGCTATTTTGGAATGAAATTTTAGTATGTTAACTTTTTCTTCAATTTTTCCGAATGTCTTTTAAGTATCTTCAACCTATGCGTATAAATGTTTTTTATTGTTTCGGTAGATAAGTTATTTTCTTCTCGTATATTAGATGGCATCCACAGTTACTTTCATATATATCAAATTTTCTAGTTGCTGTTACTGCCATTATAATTTTGTCAATCCAATTAGAGTGGAACCTGCCTTCTAGTCATCCAACATCAATTTCAAGTTATTAAAATTTGACAAAACTCAAACATTTGCATTAGTTCTTTGTTGTCATAGAACACTCGTTATCAGAGACTTATATATACATTTACAATATATAAGTATTTTTTAATTTTGCTATAATAACTAAATACTAAATATACAAAATAAAATTTAAAATACTAGTCTATATTAGATTTAAAATAAATATATTTGTTTTAATTCATTCAATATGATCACAATAGATTTTTTGCAGCAAAAATCTATATTGACAATATTATATATGCATATATTTATTTTTAAGAATCTTCAAAAGTTATCATGTAAAAATTTTTAAAATTTTTAATATGGTTACATTTACAATTGACAAGTATTTATTAATTTTGCTACAATGACTAAATACTAAATATATAAAATAATTTTTAAAATAATATTATATATTCAATTTAAAGTAAATATATTTGTTTTTATTCATTCAATATGATCATAATAGATTTTTTCGCACCAAAAATATATATAGACAATATTATATGTGCATACATTTATTTTTAAGAATCTTCAAAAGTTATTATTTAGAAATTTTTTAAAACAATTTTAATATGGTTACATTTACAATATACAAGTGTTTATTAATTTTGCTACAATAACTAAATACTAAATATATAAAATAAATTTTATAATACTATTATATATTCAATTTAAAGTAAATACATTTGTTTTTATTCATTCAATATGATGATAATAGATTTTTCGAACCAAAAATATATTTAGACAATATTATATGTGCATATATTTATTTTTAAGAATCTTCAAAAGTTATCATGTAATTTTTTAAAATTTTTTTAAATATGGTTTCATTTACAATACATAAGTGTTTATTAATTTTGCTACAATAAGTAAATACTAAATATATAAAATAAAATTTAAAATACTATTCTATATTTAATTTTAAAATAAATATATTTGTTTTAATTCATTCAATATGATCATAATAGATTTTTTCACACCAAAAATATATATAGACAATATTATATATGCATATATTTATTTTTAAGAATCTTCTTCTCTTTGATATGTTTCTTGGATTGCATTATTCAAATATCGTTTTCGGTTAAAATAACTTGAATCCATTTCTGAAAGAAAAAGAAAGATTAGTCTATGAGAGTGTTAAGTTTTCTATGTAATTCTTATCTTTGGTTTCTATTATATTCTTTTAAACATGTAAAATGATAAATGAAATAAAATCTTTTGGAAACTTCATGTTGATTAGAGGGAGTGACTGGAGTTTGTTGAATAAAAAGAGTGTGATCTTCAATTCGTTGATTATAATATTCATCTTTGCTATATGATTCTTGAATTAATTGTTTTAAAAGTTGTTTGTACTGAAAATATGATACAGAAGGGTAATCTTCCATGAATAAATGATAAATGATCTAAAGGAACTTTATTACTTATAAAACTGCAGGTATTGTACATCAATTTTTAACAGAAAATGAAGTAGGATTAAAAAGTACTACCAAATATCAAGAAGCCAACATCGATAGGACAACATTTTATATAATAGCTGGAGGAATTTATAAAGAATTTACAGGTAAAGATATATTATATCATCGAGATGAAGTAAAAGAAGAAGAAAGACAAAAAGCTTTATGGCATTTAAACCATATGCAGATATGTGACCCATGTTATTTAGAAAATTTTTTATGTGAGTTTCAACGATACAATAACCTTTTAACCAGAGATGAGCAGGAACTGTATATACATATGTTTACACACAAATGACCCTATCCTTTAAGTTTAAAAGCAGAAGAATGATTTAAAAAACAAAGGAAGAAATCACAAATAGCTTATAATTTAGGAGGAGCTATATCTATAACAAGAGATATAATAGCAGAACAATGTTTAGATGTAAAGTTAAGAAAGCAAGTTAGACATACAGATATGTGAAAATGCTATTCAAAAAATCCAAAAGTACCCCAACAATATGGATGTGAAACAAAAATTTGAAGGAAAAATAGAAAATTTAGACCTTATAAATCTTATAGATGGAAAAGATATCCTACTCATTATTATAAACATAAACCTTTTAAACCTTATAAGAAACATTTTCGAAGGCAAAAATATAGACAATTTAAACCTAAGAAAAAGCATTGTCCACAAAACAAGAACAATTGTCATTACTGGTTATGCAAAGAAGAAGGACATCATGCAAATGAGTGCCCTAAACGAAAAAATCCAAAATTTCAAGAAAAAGTTAATATATTAAATGTAGCCCAAATCGAAAAATTAGAACCTATAAAATCATATTACAATACAGATTCTACAATTTCTTCAATCTATTAATATGAGTCTTATACAAAAAGTTCAGAATCCTCAAGTGAATTCCAATACAGCATTTATTCAAGTTCAGATTCAGAAAACTAAAGTAAATGCATACATAGATATAGGAGCTACAATTTGTATTGCTTCTAAAAACGTATTAGATAATTGGAAAAAATTGATCAAACCTTTACAAATAAGAATAGCATACGAAAGTTTTAAATGTATATGGTATGTGAGTTATTATAATAATATAGTAATAGAAAATTATAACTTTCCAGTACGTTCTATATATCAACAAGAATCAGGTTTACCATTAATTTTAGGAAATAATTTTCTTAAATTATATAATCCTTTTTGTCAATATTTACATTATATTACATTTCGAACACCTATCATTAAATCTTTAAATCAGAAGTCCATTATTCTTAAAATTCCTATATATCATACTATTTATTATCAACAGTTACAAGAAATTACTTCTAAACTTGATTATCTTCAATTTTATCTTTTAAATAATATGAATATTCAGTTAGAAATTGAAACACTTTTAGACACTATTTGTAGCGAAAATCCCTTAGATCCACTAAAAAATCACAACAACCAGATTATAGAAATTAAACTGAAAGATCCAACACAAGAAATAAACTTTCGTAATAATATACCATATTCTCAAATAGACGTTCAAGAATTTATAAATGAATGTGCCGATTTACTTACAAAAAATCTAATCACTCCTAGCACTAGTAAGCATTCAGCACCTACATTTTATGTAAACAACTATGCAGAACAAAAACGTGGAAAACGTCGAATGGTAATCAATTATAAAAAGATGAATGAAGCTACTATAGGAGATGCCTATAAATTACCTCGCAAAGATTATATAATCAATAAATTCAAAGGACATACTTGGTTTACAACTCTTGATGCAAAATCAGGTTATTGGTAATTACGCTTACATGAAAATACAAAACCACTAACTGCTTTTACTTGTCCATCCCAAAAACATTATCAATGGAATGTATTACCCTTTGGTTTAAAGCAAGCACCTAGTATTTATCAGAGATTTATGGATAATAGTCTTGAAGGATTAGAAGAATTTACTTTTGTTTATATTGATGATATTATTATTTATTCCAATAAAGACAAGATAGATCATTTGAAAAAAGTTAAGATAGTTCTTCAAAGATGTAATGAGAAATGATTAATTTTAAGTAAGAAAAAAGGCAGAATCGCATAACAAAATATTGAATATTTAGGTATTGAGTTTTCTAATGGATATTTAAAACTACAACCAAATATTTTAACTAAAATACAAAATTTTCCTGATCAATTGACAAATAGGACTCAAGTACAACAATTTTTAGGAATATTAGATTATATTTTGGATCAAGTTTTCTTTAAAAATTTAGCTAAAGAAAGAAAACTTTTACAAATAAAATGCAGTACCAAAACTCAATGGACATGGACAGATGCAGATACCAAAGCTATGAGAAATCTCAAAGCTTTATGCAAACATTTACCTTCTTTATATAATTATCTTCCTCAAGATATACTCATGGTTCAGATTGATGTAAGCATTGATATATAGGCAGGATGCTTTTTGGCAAAACCCCCTATTCAAAAGCAATATCATTTATGCAAATATATAAATGAGACTTTCAATCCCACATAATGCAAATATCCGATGCACAAAAAAGAAACGCTGGCTTGTCTCAAAACACTGAGAAAGTGGCGTATTGATTTATTACCTGTTACATTTACTGTTTAAATAGATTCAAAATATTTACGTGGTTTTCTCAGATACAACATACGAGCCAATTATAATCAAGGAAGACTGATCCGATGGCAGCTCGAATTAAATCAATATCAATTTGATATACATTATATAAAATCTTCTAACAATTTTCTTGTAGATATACTCACTAGAGAATGGAAGCAGCTATAACCAATCTCGAAGATGCATTAGCCCAAAGAAAAGCCAATTTAATCAATCAACAGCAGCTAATTGGAACTATCACCAGAGGTATAAACCAATTGGAAACATCCATTCAAGTATTGAAGCAAAACCTCAAAACAGAACTAAATACTCCAAATACAACCCATCCTATGCCTACTGTATCCACTCCGATACCCATCACTCCTCAGCAAATAACCTAAACACAAATAAGCACATCTGTATCCCAAAAGCAAACAGATGAATCAGAATCTAAGGCTTATGTAATCTATAATGGTCCCATGGCTGGAATTTATGATGCATGGCATAAAGCCGCTACACATATTATTGGACATTTAGGTATTGTACACAAAAGTTTTACATCCAAGGTCAAAGCAGAAAAGTCTTTAGCTGAGTATAAGCAACAAAATCCAAATTTACGACTATATACTCAGGTATTGAAATCACCACCACCATCTCCATCCATTTCAAAAATGCAAGTTTTGGGTAAACAACCCAATTTAGACAGAATCAATGCAATCCCATCCAAAAAGGCAGGTTTGGACCCAAGGCCATAGTGTTACCAGAAGCCGACCCATTGACTACATATTTACTCTTTCAAAGTGGACTGATAGATACACTCTATGTAATCAACACTCAGATTCTTTCTGAGTTCCCTCTTGGATTTACTCAAGCAGTCAAAAATTACAAGGATCCCTTTGTAAAGAATAGAGAAATATAAATCAAGGTATAGAGTAGCTACCTAATATTTAAAGCACAGGACACCATCAAGGATGCAGATATTGTGCTATCTTGAATAACATTTATCACAATTGGAATTAGTAATGGAACATATCCTCTCATTGATACACCACCTAATCATCCAATTGATTGGGATTTGATTAATCAGTTTAATCTCAATTGTCTAGAAGGAGTTTGTTTGCAAGCACTACGAATTGATACAGACTCCTTGATTCAGATTAATTACAAAGGTTTTAATCTCTTGATGATATCTCAATATAAGCAGTCCATTCAGCCCAAAGCATTATAACTAGTGAAACAATTCATGAGCCCATTCAATAAATTTGAAGGAATCTTCTTAGATCTTAATCCTACATGGAAACAGGCTATTTGCAAACAAATGCAAGGTTATAAAGATCATTAATGCAACTACTGTCCATCCACCTCACAAATCACAGAGCACGAGACAGACTCAATTGAAGCAACAATAATCGAGGAATAAAGCAAGGAATCTACTTTTGAGTCAGAATTGATATCATGTAGACCATTGACGGTCAAGAAAGCAGATTCTTCTGCTTTCCCTTTACTTTGCTTTGTCGTATCTGTACATTATTGGATTGCTTTTTCTTTTTACTATTTGCTTTAGCTTTCCTTTTAGTAAAGTTGTCGGCCAGTCTGTCGGCTAGTAAGTTTGTCGTTTCTTCTTAGGATATCTATATAATGTAACCCTTTCAACCTTTCAAGGCATGACGAAATAAACTACTCTTTCTCTCCCAAATGCTATTAGCCTAAGGATTGGCGTCAAAGCTTGAAGGGAAACGAAAACAAGTATGAAGTTATGATTAGTATTATCTTGCCGTAATCATTATAATTTTGTTTAGATCATTTATCATTTATTCATGGAAGATTATCCTTCTATATCATATTTTTAGTATAAACAACTTTTAAAACAATTAATTCAAGAATCATATAGCAAAGATGAATATTATAATCAATGAATTGAAGAACATACTCTTTTTATTCAACAAACTCCAGTCACTCCCTCTAATCAACATTAAGTTTCTGAAAGATTTTATTTCATTTATCATTTTACATGTTTAAAAGAATATAATAGAAACCAAAGACAAGAATTACGTAGAAAACTTAACACTCTCATAGACTAATCTTTCTTTTTCTTTCAGAAATGGATTCAAGTTATTTTAACCGAAAATGATATTTGAAGAATGCAATCCAAGAAACATATCAAAGAGAAGAAGAGTTAGATGAACTACTCATTAAGTATCATGCACAAAATAAAAGAGCTCATAACAGTATGGATGCACAAAGATATAGACAGATGTATGAAACTGCTACTTTGATTCAAATGACAAATACTTTGAAACAAGTAACAAAAGATACTAGGAAGTTTTATGAAAAACTTATTCATAAACTTATCGATTAATTCTTATTGTACTCTTTTCGATATTTTCCTTTTCTATCAATAAAATCTTTCTAGTTATTAAGCATTATTTCGATCTTAAAAATCTTCTTAAATCTCAAATTAACAATAGTAGAAAAACTGCAAAAAATCATAATTATTGGATTAATAGACTTCAGCTAAAATTGGACAAAGATATAGCCAATAATAATCAAACTCGAATATTTCAGATTCAACAAAATTTATTAATCTTAAAACATGATCAATATAATATTAAACAAATTCTAAAACACGAATTAAAGGAAATTTCAAAACTAATTTGTTAAATGGAAGATCAATATATTAGAAGAATCGGTGAAGGAATATATATTACTGTATTAGATGGACCTCGAAATAAAGTTAGAGAACTAAAGAAAACTTTAGATAGTTATATTGATATGATAAATGAAGATATGGAATATGATCAAGATAATATTGAAAATTTAAGGGAATGTGAACGCAAACTTGAACTTATCATTCATATCATAGAAAAATTAAATCAATTTATTGCACGTGCTAGATCTATATCATGATTCAATTATCAGCTTTCTTTCAATTTATTTCTCTCTGTATTTACATTATACTTCCTTTTATTTCTTTCTTCAATTTTCTCATTTTTTCAATTGCATTCCTTCTTATGAATTAGATTATTATTTTTTATCCTGTCATAGATATGGATTTACATCTCTTATGTTTCAACATCTTTTAGATAAATTATTTAATCCTAATATAGATTATCATAATTTAGAATAAATATAGCTAAAAATGTCCTCTCACTATTATCATTATTTTAATTGTTCTATTTGCCAATCATCTAATTGTTGTGTTTGTCAACAATTAGAAGAACAAATAGAATATTTACAATACATGCAATTCCAACATTTTATTCAAATACAATATTTATTAGATCAGTATAATTATCTTAGAACATTAAATCCCACTTCAGTCAAATTACCTTATATACAAGAAAACTTAGATTTAGAAAGACAATTTCATCAATTTTATAATCAGGAATGAAATCATACTGAAAATCTTCTTTAAGACCATAAACAACGTAATCCTTGGAATAGATATGATTGAACAAAATATAAATCAAACCATTTTAGATGTAGACAATTTAGAATTACACGAAGCATCTGGAACATTTCATATTGATACTCTTTTATCTAGTGATAACATAAAACAGATAGCTAAAACACAGTTAGATTTAAAGGCTGAACAAGATATTCATAAAACTTCAATATTAAATAAATTTATAAATCGTCAAAATATTTTTTACTTTGGAAAAATTATACATGAAACTCCAATAAGGATAGATCAATGCAATGGACATATTCGTATAAATCTTATTGATCAAGAACAGATTTGTAAACATTTATAAAAAATCTCTACAGATAAACGAATTAAAATAGGATATATACATCTCTCAACTATTCAAATATTATTAAAATCCACTTTTCAAGATAAGATTGATTCACCTATAAGAATGGCTATATTAGATGAAAGAATAACAAATTTAAATAATCAAATTATTGGAATAATGAATGGAAATTTAGCATACGGTAAAATAAAATTTAATACACGTTTAAAGATAGGACTTCTTTTTAAATCAAGAAATTTAGAACTGATCTACCCAATCTTATAAACCCACCACGTTTCCGCGGTAGCCCACGCTTCTGAGGTCGAACTACCAGCCCCAGTACAGTTGGAACGTAGGATGATTTTTACTGCGATTCGAACACAAGACGTGAGAGTCACTTGTAAGGCTCTGATACCACTGATCTACCCAAAACTCGAGTTGAAGGTAGGGCAGAACCAAATCTTATAAGCCAAAAAATCGTTCTTCTACTTTTAAACTTAGAGGATAGGGTAATTTGTGTATAAACATATGTATATACATTTCCTGTTCATCTCTGGTTAAAAGGTAGTAGTATCGTTGAAACTCATATATAAAATTTTCTAAATAACATGGGTCACATATCTGCATATGGTTTAAATTCCATAAAGCTTTTTGTCTTTCTTTTTCTTTTACTTCATCTCGATGATATACTATATCTTTACCTGTAAATTCTTTATAAATTTCTCCAGCTATTATACTGAAAACACGTGTTTTCAGTAGACAAGTGGTATCAGAGTTTACAGGTGACTCCCACGTCTTGTGTTCGAATCGTGTCATAATGATCTTGCGCCGATTGTTTAGTACGGGGTAGTATGGGCTACTTGCAGAAGTATGGGTTGCCGCAAAAACGTGGTGCGTTTATAAGGTTTGATAACGCCCTACTGTCAACACGTGTTTTTAGTAGACAAGAGGTTTAAGTAATTTGGTTCCGCCCTATCTTCAACTAGAGTTTTGGGTAGCAAAGTGGTATAAGATCTCAGGTATGGGCCTAAGGCTTAGCCCCACGTCTCGTGTTTGAGTCCCAGCACAACCACTGGTTCCGAACTAGCCTGTGAAGTAGCGAAGCGTGGTGGGTTTAAGTAATTTGGTTCCGCCCTATCTTCAACTCGAGTTTTAGGTAGCACAGTTTTAAGAATCTTCAAAAGTTATCATGTAAAATTTTTTTAAAATTTTTTAATATGGTTACATTTACAATATACAAGTATTTATTAATTTTTCTATAGTAAATAAATACTAAATATATAAACTAAATTATAAAATACTATTCTATATTCAATTTAAAATAAATATATTTGTTTTAATTCATTCAATATGATCATAATAGATTTTTTCGCAACAAAAATATGTATAGACAATATTATATATGCATATATTTATTTTTAAGAATCTTCAAAAGTTATCATGTAAGTTTTTTTTAAAAAATTTGATTGATGCGTGATACATTATGAAACCATATATTATTTTATTAAAAATAAAAATATTTTACAAAATTAAGTTAACATATAATGTCTTTTAAATATACAACAAATTAACTATTTTAAGTAAATATATGATTTTATAGTAAAATTATTACAAACAATTCTCAAAATGTATCTGTTTGTAAAATGATTTTAAGTTTAAATGTCAAATAAAATTTTTCTATAATAATTAAAACCTTTTATAAAAATCAAGAAATTAATATCCATTTATAAAAAGTGAAAAGCTTAATTTTTTATTTAAAAGATTAAAAAATTTAAATTATTATTATGACCCAAACTTTTGCATTAGTTCTTCATCATCATAGAGCACTGGTTATCAGAGACCTATATTTTACCCCAAACATAAATCACACTATCACCACAGTATCTAGCAGACAAAATTTAAAAAATTACTCCAATATCATTTTTGAATTAATCATAAACTTTGATTATGGTTTCATATATAATATACAAGTATTTATTAATTTTACTACAATGACTGAATACCAAATATATTAACTTATTTTTAAAATAATAACATGTTTCCAATTTAAAATAAGTACATTTGTTTTTATTCATTCATATGATCATAAAACAAATTTTGCTCCTAAAATATACATCAACAGTATTATGTATGCATATATTTATTTATTAGAATCTTAAAAAGTTATGTAAAATTTTTTAAAATTTAGACTAATGTGTGATACATTATAAAATCATCTATTATTTTATTAAAATTTAAAATATTTAACAAAATTAAATTAACATCTATTATCTTTTAAATATATGAGAAATTCACCGTTCCTAGTAAATATATGATTTTATAATTGAGTTATTACAAACAATTCTCAAAGTGTTTTTATTTTATTATAATTTTAAGTTTAAATGTCATATGAAACTTTTCTATCATAATTAAATTGTCTTATAAAAGTCAAGAAATTAAAATCCATTTATAATAAGTAAAAGGTTTGATTTTTTATTTAAAGTATTGAAAATTTAAAATTGTTACAAATTTATATCATATTTATAATTTGATAATTATTTGATAATTTACTAACATTTTAATCAATAATTAATTCAAATAGTTACTTTCAATCACTTCTTCAATTGTATCATGAGAGACTTTGATAAATTAAAGTAATATAAACTTATGTAGAATGTTTTATATATGATATTTTCATTTCAAAATTATTAGTTTCTTTTGAGCTGAAACTTTATGTTAATTTCAATAACTAGTTTCCATTAATTTACATTATATCTAAAAATTTTCCAACATAGTATAAAATTATTTTAAACTAAATTATCATTTACTACTTCAATTTATTTGCAAAATATAATTATTTAATATATAATTAAATTGTACACATATATAAAAAATTTATTATATAATTATACAATAAATTAAATGTTGATAATTTTATCTTATTTCATTAATTTATGGCTTAATTTTCCTTCATTTTTTAAATTTCTTTTTAGCGTGTATAGTTGTTGATTATTTTCCCCTTCGTTCTAAGTTTGTTTACTTTCAAAGATGGATAGAAATGCCAAGAGGTGTAAAAAGTATGCTGAAATGCCAGAAAATGAAAAACGTGAGATTTTATAACGACATCGAGAAGCTTATGTTGCAAAAAAGAGAAATGCAACTTTGTCTTTTTTTGGTCGTGGATATATAAGATGTAAAACTGATATGCCCAAGATGATAGATAATTTAGATCGACCTGAGTTATCTATAAGAGAACATCAATGTCAACCAGTTCATGATCAACCTGCATATTCTACCATTGATAACATTATTGTAGATGATCCACTGTTCCTTCGTCCATCCAATAGTCAACTGGTACAAAATCCATATGTTGATTTTAGTGTGGATCATGTCAGTATGAATCGTTCCTCTCTTCAGCTTGCAGAAGTTGTCGGTATAGAATTACCAGCTGAAGTGTCTAACAATATGCATCACAATTTTGATTATTCAAATATATCTTCCTCTTCTATTTCATCCACCTCAATGGCACCTATTGAGGATTAAGGTATAAATCTTCTTAGTTATATTCTTTGTAGTTTTCTATTATTATTGCTCCTCAAAGTGATAAACCCTTTTATAAATCTTTTTAGGGCTAAACCATTATCATTTTTAGTTAAAATTAGCGTGTTTAAAGAATTTTCCTAGTAAACCTTTACAATTTTCTTTTGTTCCCAACTATGAGCATTGTGATGCGAAAAGATTCTATTTAGAGCCCCATCATTTTGTTGTTCGTCAGGAGAGATTTCCATTGTTGCTTTTCAAATGTCATATATTCTGAAACGATTATTTGTTGATGGAGATGAAGAGTCTGAGCATTTCAAGAGGAATGTTTGTACATATAATAATAATGTGGCTTTTAGTTCGTATGAAGCTAGGTATGATCCAGAATTAACAAAAAACAAGAAAGGTGTTTATACATTTTGTGTTCAAGGTCAAGTTTATCATTTCCTTGACAGTTTAGTTTCGACAACTAATAGAGTGTATGGTATCCAACTCTATTTCTTTCATACTGACGAGGAACATACAAGAAGGACAAAAAGTTGTGATAAACTTTGTGAGGATAATTAAAATTGATTATGACAGTCCTAGAACATAATCCCTATGTTAAGTTCTTCAGGAGTCTCAGGGACATTCCGACACTTAACAATCGTACAATAGTCTTAAGGTGTTATCCTGGCCTTGATCAATGTGTATACAATCTTCCTGTTACATCACAAGTAGCTGCTATATGGATTGAGGTGGATGATGAAAAGGTTGATAAATCTCCACACATCCAAGTTTATAGTCATTTAGACATAAGTTATAGAAACCAATCTTACTATGCCTGTTATTATCCCATTCAATATCCTCTGTTATTTCCTCTTGGTGAATCTGGATGGCATTGTAGAATTAAGCGGTTGTTTTCAAAGAGAATGAGGAACACTACTTCAAATGACAGATGTGACATCAATTTCAATTGTTTTGTTGATCCATTTGATCTGTTTAATATGAAGAATGCAGGCAAATTTTTCTTTTCCTATTTCATTTTTATAGTGTTATCTAGCCTTATCCTTTATTTATTCAATTTCTTTGTATGATTTTTAGTTGCTGGTCAATAATACTGTGAAGATGGCACTATTTTTGCTAGAGAGTACTATTGTTATAGGCTCCAAATAAGAGAACATGATCAGTCAATGCTGCTCTATAGCTTAAGGATACTTCAACAATTTATTGTGGGTGCTTATATAAAGATTGAAACATCTAGACTCACTTTCCATAGAGATAAAATGAGATAAGGACAAAGATATTGCAGGGTGTTTTGGACCTTATTGCCATTGGTCAGAGAGAAGGTTATCAAATTGGCCGTCGTGTTGTGCTCCCGGCTTCATTTGTTGGTGGTTTAAGGGACACGAAAAGTCGTTATCTTGATGCAATGGCTCTGCTACAGAAGTATGGTAAACCTGACATTTTCCTCACCATGATTTGCAACATAATGTGGAAGGAGATTTAAGATAACCTTGAGTTTTATGAAAAGCCACAAGAGAGGTCTGATTTATTAGCTAGAGTTTTTAGAGCTAAATTTGAGATCCTTAAGAATTAACTAATCAAGAAACATATCTTTGGAGAGGTTGCCATTTATGTTTATGTTATTGAGTTCCAAAAGCGTGGTTTCCCTCAAGCTCATTTGTTGCTGATACTTAAGACGTATTCTAAATTACTTAATCCAAAATTTTATGACCAAATCGTATATGCTGAAATGCCAGACCCTGTTTAAAATTTGTGGTTATATTCTCTTGTCATTAAATACATGATCCACAGTCCTTGTAGTCATATGAATAAAGACAGCCCTTGCATGAGAAATGGTGTCTGCAATAACCATTATCCTAAAAATTTTGCTCCTTTTACTATCCATGGTGAGGAGAGTTATGCATGTTATAAAAGGAGAGATGATGGTCGAAAAGTTAAGATTTGTAAGCATTAGGTTGATAATAAATGGGTGGTTCCTCATAGTCCACACCTTTTGCTTCTTATTGATTGCCACGTAAATGTTGAAATATGTTTTACTGTTAAGCTCATTATATACTTGTATAAGTATATCTTCAAGGGCCATGATCTTGTTAATTTTAGTGTATTGATCAACAGACCGATGTTTATATTGATGAAATCAGTAATTTCCAATAAGGTCATTGGATTTTGCCTCCTGAAGCTTTTTGGCGTATATATGAGTTTTGTTTAGCAAAGATGAGTCCATCGATTTATGTGCTTCAGGTTCATCTTCTTAATCAACAATCTATCTCCTTTGACAGAAATTCAGATTTGTCCTATTTGTTGAGAAAACTGACTTCTCAAGAACAATTTTAACTAAAATTTTCAAAATGAATTCGACAAATAAAAAAGTCGAGGTGATTAAATGTTTGTATCAAGATTTTCTAGAACATTATGTTTGGACCCCAAAAACAAAAACATCATCAGAAAGGAGTTGAAGGAAAGTTATAAGAAGGTTGGTTACTGTTGACCCTAAAGAAGGAGAGAGGCATTACCTAAGGTTATTACAAGAACATGGTCAGAAAGGAGTTGAAGGAAAGTTATAGGAAGGTTGGTTACTGTTGACCCTAAAGAAGGAGAGAGGTATTACCTAAGGTTATTACTTATGCATGTTAAATGACCAACATCATTTGATCACTTATTGACTGTTGATGGTGAAAAAATAAGTTGCTTTAGGGAGACTGCACTAAAATTACACTTGCTAGCATTTGATTCTTATATAGAACTAACTCTACAGGAGGTTGCTTTATTTCAGATGTTAGCTTTACTTACACTTTTATTTGCTACACTCCTGTTCTAGTGTTCATCGACGAATCCTGACCAACTTTAGGAAACATTTAAAGACTATCTTTGTTTTGATTACTAGCATGCTTCCTTTTATAATGCATATACATCCGAGGACGTTACAAAGATGACCCTCTAGGAGATTAATAGACCCTTATAATAAATAGGGAAGAGCTTGAGTGATTATCATTTTGTTGAATATAATTTTACAGTTGATTATCATGAGCATCTTACTAGAGAAATACAAAGTGAGAAAAATATACACATTGACCCAGAAGATTTGTTATTACATTCAAGACTAAACAGGGAATAAAAATACATATTTGATTTGATTTTAGAATCAATTTTTGGTTCAAATGGTAGCAGTTTTTTTATTAATGGTTCAAGTGGAATTGGGAAAACTTTCTTGTACAGAGCACTTCTTGCAGTTTTACAATCATAGAGTCATGTTGCAATTGTTGTTTCGACATCAAGTGTTGCAGCATTGATCTTTCCTAGTGGTAAGACAATATACTCAATATTTAAGATCCCATTTGATTTTTCAAAGAAAAAAGTTTGTTAGTTAAGTAAGCAGAGTAGTATTGCAAAAATAATTTTTAAATCCAGTCTCATCTTATAGGACAAGGCTTCAATGGCAAAACGAGAAGCCATTGAAGCTTTTGATGATTTACTGTAAGATATCGTGGAGTCTAATAAGCCTTTTGGAGGAAAGATTGTTGTTTTTGGCGGTGATTTCGTCAAACCTTACTCACTATAGACTAGGCCACAAAAGAATAGTTAATTGATTCAATTATTGTAAATTCACATCTCTGGCCACATATGCGTAAATTATCTTTAACTGTAAATATGAGAGCTATATCAAATCCAATTTTTTGTGATTTCTTATTAAGGGTAGGAGAAGGTATAGAGTATGATGACGAGCAAGATCAGATTTCCTTATCCAAATAGCTGGTTATTCCTTATCATAATAAGGATGAATCTCTTAACCGGGTATACTTTTTATATCTTATTGTTTACTATCCATTTTATTGTTGGTTTTAATTTTTTTTGACATCTTTAAAATGCATTATTGGTTTCACCAGGTTAGTTCAAAATATCTTCCCTGACTTAAGCATATATTCATCTGATCTATACCAGATGATAAATAGATTCATACTCTGTCCAAAAAACACCTGTGTTGATGAAATTAATGACATGATGATCAATAAATTGTCTAGAAATCTACATTCATTTGTAAATTTTAACAGAACAATTGACCAAAGACATCAAGCATATTATGGGGATTTTCTCAATTCTCTGAATCCTAAAGGTTTACCTCTTCACTGATTATTGCTGAAAGAAGGTTGTCCAATCATGCTTCTAAGAAATTTGAATCCAAGAGAGGGTTTGTGCAATGCCACAAATTAATATGTAGATAGTTAAAAGAGCATAAAATTTCTGTAGAGATTGTTTTTGGACCTGATAAAGGAAAATTTATTTTCATACCTAAGATTCCTCTACAGTCTTTTGAAAATAAAAAGAATGGAATAGCTTTTGTAAGAACACAGTTCCCTGTTTGTCTATGTTTTACGATGACCATAAATAAGTCCCAAGGTCAAACGCTTGATTATATAGGAATTTATCTTTGTCAACCCATATTTTCACATGAACAATTGTATATTGCTTTGTCAAGAGCTAGAACTCCTAAATCAATTAAAGTTCTAATTATTTCAAGCACTTTTGAGTCTTCAAAAAATGATCACATGACAAGGAATATTGTATTCCATGAAATATTCCAGTTGGCTAAATTATAATGTATAAAATAGGCAAAAGGTATATTGATTGTTATAATAAAGTGTATTTAGTATTATTCTATTTATAATATAAATTTTTTATGTTAATGTTTTCTTAACCTTTTTTTGGTATGATGAAAAAACATTTATTGATCAAGGATATTTTACCAGATGCTGAATGGTAGTCATGCGAAGTAACCATCCAAGAAAAATAATAAATTACTACATCACCTAATAAGCCGTCCAGGAGACAAAAGTTTATCTTTTTCGATTCAGAGGTATAACAATTATACTTTCTTCATTTAACATTTTCCTTTTTGCACTAACTTTAGAAAATAATAATTAACCTCGATATCAAATCCAAATTTCTATAAATCTCTTTATAGTACTACTCAAGTCATAAAATATTCGAGTTTTTTTTTCTTTTTCTATGCCCTTTTTTATGAAATGTTGCTACCATTTTTGGTTTAAAATTATAGTTTTCAAATGTGTCAAATTTTGAATATGTTACTTTTTTGTTACTTGAATAATTTAGCTTTTTTTGTTCAACTTTTTTCAACAGGGATCATGCGTTGAAGCTGTCATATTTAACAATGATATCCAAAGAATGAGCCCCATTTTGTAGCCTTATAAAAAATATCATTTCTAATGCCATTGTCAAGCTAATTCCACCTCAATTCCAAGTTGAAGACTTAAAAATTCAATTAATTATTACAAGTTGCATTGCTATCGAGCTGGTAACTGATGACAACAACATCTAACTAAGCAAATTTAGTTATACATCCTTTATAAATCTCATAAAGTTTATCAATAATAAGGAAAAATCAGTCGGTTAGATCTTTTATATGTTTCTCTCAACAACTTTTTTTGTTCCATTACATTTAATTATACTTATCCTTATGATATGATAGATAGTTTGGCTGCCGTTATTCAAGTTTTGAATGTGCATCACATCAATAAAGACGACAAAGTTTCGACTGTCCAAAAATTTGTTCTTGCTAATAAACAATATGTTTTATTCCCTATTATTCTCTACAACTAGTGAACTCCGATAACATTTGATTCTTTTGAAATTTTTCGTTTTTATATTAGGTAACAAACCATTACACTATCAATGTCGGACGCTTTTGTTACAAATGAAGGCCAACAAATTATACAGGCCTTGCATACTTATCCAATGCTTGTGTGTCGTAGTCTAAAAGTTCACTTTTATAATGGTAATTCTATTTTCATTTTTGTCATACTATTATATATTTTTATAATTATCCTTGTATTTTCTCTTTAGGCTTGTGATTTAAGAATTTTAGGTGTTGCATTATCCACTTGGTTTAATTATGCAATTTTCATTGATCCACCAATACAAGAAGTTGCAGATTTTAAAAATTGGTACTTCCACATTTCTCATGTTTACTTTTCCAACAAACAAACTTCTGTTCACATTTTATGTTTATAATTACCATTTTTGAGGGCCCAACAAAATAATAAGTAGTTAAAAGACCTTGTTACCTAGTAGGCTTACCTCAAATATGATCTTGATGTATCTTTTGGATCTAACCAAAAATTTTCAAAGATCATTTTCCTAAAGTCCACCAACAAGGTACATACATTTTATATTCTACAATGAACTTCCTTTCTCACCTATTATGTATCTAATTTGAATATTCCTAACAAACTTATATTTGTATCTTTCCAAAAAGAATGGATTAAAGCTCATATTTCCTTTCAACACATTTTGCAAAAATATTGGTATATGAGCTGCAAAAAATGTTTTCGCTCCACCGCAGCTACATATGGGGTTACATTTACAAGTAATTCTTATAAGGAGAAACATCCAACTAAACTCAGGTTTAAAACACGTCTTGTGTGATTTTAACACCTGCCCAAGATATATGTATGTTAACTTAAATTTAAGATCGTTCATATTAATTCTAAATGCAATTTTCTAATATTCTTTATTTATTCAACTGTACATTTTCTCATTTACTTTTCCTTTCTAAATGTAGATGCCAGTATGATGTTGATTTGATTGACAACACAAGAACTGTACAACATCCATTTTTGGTGAACTAGCTAAAAATCTCTTGAACTTCAATGTAGTTGAAGCTATGCAGTATTACAACCAGGTTATATTTTTTATAATTATTACTATTAAAAATACATTTGATTAATTTTTGTGACATCTTTATTACAAGACTAACGATCTACACTTTTCTCTTTGGTAAAAAGAATATTGAACTTCCTCTTAATAAGGTCCATGCTGAGCTGAAAACAAAAACATTTCTCGTTCATATCAAACTTGTACACATGCAATAATTAAACGGAAGACAATGCTTCACTATTATCTATTACCACCAAACTGATGATGCTGAATTAGAGGGAGGCTCAACTTCAAGCAAAAAAGGAGATAATGACAATGATGAAATAAGACTTATCTATTTTAGGTACCTATCATTATTTATTCAAACATTTTTTTTCGTATTTATATTAATTAAATGATTTCAACTCTCCTTTTTTTTCACCCCTCACATATCAAATGAATCGTGAGCTAATAATGAACCAAAACTACTGATATTTTTCAATTTTCTTGCTGATGATTGCACCAAAAACCACAATCATGAATTCTAAACACACTTCCCAATAGCTAAATATATACATTTTCTAAAAGATTCATTATTACTAGTATTTTACATCTCACCCTTCAAACTACTTCATAATGTTTACTTCTGGGCATTTTATATAACTATATTTTAATGTACACCAATTCACCTATGTGATCACTTTTATCTGTTATCGATTCTTATGTGCAAATTAAATAATTTTCTATTATTTATTGTATTTATTATACTTTTTCCCATACTTCGATTCTTTTATTTTTTTTCCTTCCACCCCAAACTAACCTATACTCATATACTTTGGTTTTTCATATTTTTAGAAGACAATCTTGTTTCTTATTTGGGAGTTAGTGTCTTGACAAAAGATTCGAAGAAATTGAATCAGAACTGACACTAACCTCAGATGTTCCTGTTGATAACTACAAAAAAAACCTAGATTATCGTAAAAGTTCACCATATGTAAAACAACCTAACCATATAACTTTTACTAATGATTAATTAAAGTTGATGCCTCGTAAGGTAAAATAGAAACTTATACTTATTATTTACTTTTTTCATATCCTTCTTCTGCTTTTTTTACTATTCCATTTGATTCAAAAACAATTGTCCAATATACTACAAATATATAAGAAACAACTCGTTGATATTATCCAAACAATTTTTATTTAGAACATTATAGTTCATTTGGGCATTAACGTTTTACAAATCCCACTGCGCATTTGCGCAGTGAACACCTTCTAGTTAAAAATAGAAAGCTTTGAAATGGATAGCAAATACCCTTGTATGCACTCCCTATATGTGTTTAGTTCAATTCATATAGCATTTATTTTACATATTCATCCATCCATTTTAGTAGCATTTTTAGGTTAATTTATTTATTTTCATCGAGTTTGTTATTTATTTTATTTTCTGATTTTTTTCATAAAAGGCATGAAATTTGGCTTCAAATTAAACATAAAAAGTTGTGGGTGCAGGTGAATTAAAAAAAAACAAGAACAAAAGGATAGCTCCTAAGAGGACAAAGCCAAAACGACACAGCTGAATGTTAGGAAGGATAGTCCAAAACGACGATGGAGAGGAGGCAGAAAATGTTGGACGTTTTTAGGTTTTTAATTGAATGGGGACTGCAGCAATATATTAAATAGAGGGTTTAATATATAGGAAAGACTAGCGGCAACAACAAGGTTTCTTTAATTAGAGAGGAGGTTTTATTATACTGTAGCAAAGAAGGAGAATAAAAGGGAGTAGCTGCGCAGTAGAGGAAAAAAAAGGCACAAGCCCTACGCAACAGCCAAGAGGGACGCACATCAAATCAGGCAGGGAGACTTGGACGCTGGGAACACGCTGCACTCCAAGGCTTTTGACGCACGCAATAAGGTAGCTGTGAAGGGGACCAGACGCCGCACGTAGAGAAGATCTGGACACACGAAGACAAGATGCAGATTGGAGAAAATCAGAAAGAGGACACACGACGCATGCAACTGGAGGAGAAAAATAAACACACGCTAGCTCCAAGAAAACAAATCACGCAGCCAAGAAAGAAAACAACGACGCAGACCAAGAGGATTTTAATAAGGGGACCACCACGCATGGATATAAAAGTCACCACCAAACGAAATCAGCGCACCAGCTGGAGGAGCTTGAGACCCACCAACAACGTTACAAACAAAAGCAAAGAGACTCCAGAATTTTGACAATTTTCGGGCACTCACGTTACAGCAAAAAGTAGAGTGGGGACGTGGAGCTGAAAAAGAATTAAGGCATGAGCACAAGAGAGGGCCAATCACGCAGAAGATGGAGGCTCCACCACTCACGTTGGCAGCTATTTCTCAATTTTCTACTCTTTCCACTAAGCATACACCAAGGAGGGACTAGCTAGAGAGGAAAGACATGACCCACCAAGCTCAAAAGCCCCACCAAGCATTCACTCATGATAAAATTATTCACTCATGATAAAATACTCTCCACTCACGCTACTTGAGAGGACTCTGGACTCACTCTACATCCAACACGCACGCTACATTGAGCTATCAGCTTTACACAAAAGAGGAGAAGACTAGCGAGCAAAAGGTTTTTCAATTAGACAGTTTTATTATTCTTTAGCGAGTAGTGGCAGAGATTGAGGAGTGGAGCCTGGGCAGAATCAACGCACGCAGTTGTAGTATCTCACGCAGAAGACCAGACACAAGGTGGGAGACCAGACGCACGAAGACAACGAAATAGCGGATTGGCGACAACGCCCAGAGTTTTTCATTCCTTACTCTTTCAATGTTTATTTTTCTTGATTTAATTTTTATTTTGATGAACATGAACATGATTGAGTAGATTTCTTGTTGGGTTTCAAAAATGGGTAGTAGTGTTCGAATTTCTACATGATTTGATTATGGATTTTGTTCAATAAAATTAGTTCTTGACTGTTGATTCTTGTTTTGATTATTATTGTGCTTGTTATGTGTTAGGCCTCACATAATTTGTGTCAAAATTATCGGTTGAAGAATCGAAAGGTGAAAA
>JANIJH010000225.1:70875391-70887347 GCA_024520975.1 Erythroxylum areolatum | reverse complement strand
AGATTAGTTTTAGCAATTCGTTAATTAATCAATTTCTCAATTATCAACATTTAAGTGATCAGCCCAAATAATTGAATAGTTTTAGCTTAGTAATTGTTCAGTAACTCCCTGTAGATCGATACTCTTACTTCCCTATTTACTTGCGTGACCTGTACTTGCGGGGCCTCGGACAATATGAAACCTACAACTACCCAAATACATGGCAATCAAAACCTTGTACAAATAGTCATAGCATAAATTTCTATTCATTTATAGGGTCTGTCATCATACATTTTCCTATTTAATGATGTACATATACATATTACAAAATTTTATATCATTTTTATCATTTAATCGTAGTGTTACATCTTTGCATTTATATGATATTCCAAAAGAAATATTGCATATAACTTAAATTCGTTGTTAAAATTGTTACATATACAATTATCTTTAACCCAAAAGATACAGTCGAAAAGTATATTTACTACTATCAGTTGGCCTTGGTCCCTGTCGATGATCTTTGTATCTCACTCCTATTACTTGGACCTACACAGATTAACACCCATGCTAAATTTGAAAGTTTAGTGGGGAAATGCTTAGTTTGGATGATTACTTACAACAGTCATCCACCAAGCATACACATTCATAAATATCACAAAATGTATAAATAGTGATGTCATTAATAATCAAGGTACATAATGCAAATATGCTTCAATATATTATTCATATACTGTAAATTCAAATTTATAAATCAAACATTGGTATTCAACGCTCATTAATACAAATTATCAACACAACTGTTATTCATATACTGTAAGTTCCAATTTATAAGTCAAACATTGGTATTCAACTCTTATTAATACAAATTATTAACACAACTTCTCATCATTATAAATCATCAATACAATTAGTACAAATGCTCTTCAATGCCAATTATTCATTTTGTCATGTTGTCAAGCTGTATTTCTTATTTATAACTGTTTAATTTACTTTCTATGTTAGGTTTGCACATTCTCATGGGTGGATAATGGGAACTATAGATGTCAGAAAATATCAAAATGTAAACACTCGAAAGTATCGAACTATAGATACCCAAAAGGATCAATCTGTAGAGACACTAAAGTCTCAAAATGAAGACACCATTGGTGTCAAATTGTAGCAACTACACTGTAACCTATAGCTATACCTATCTATCCACCACCAAAACAATAAAGCAGGCACTGTTACATTTTCCTTTAACCATTTGCCAATTTTATAATTCATATATTGACAAATCATATGATATTAATTTGAAATCATAAAATTTGTATTTGAATTCATACATGCAAGTCATACTGTATCACCATTAGAAGGGTATCAAAATTACACTTGTATAATCATACTATACACATATAAGCAATAAATATGCATATAAATCATATATATACATGTAAATTTCCTTCAACATACATTATGTTAAATCTTAAATTTCAATGTTTAATCACCTAATTCACATATGGTGAGTCATCTTTCATTTATTTCTAAGTGTTTGCAAATTTTCATAAACATCCGAAAAGTTTTAGATATGATTCGGTAAAAATCAAAAACGAAAATAAACTTAAAATAATGCAATTTCCTTCCCATAAACATCCGAAAACTTTAAATCATTAGATATATACCAAAAATCTCAAGCTACTCCAAAATAGGGGCAACATTAGGTTACCATTTTCAATCTCAAATTTCAATGTCATCTAGCCAGAATTAGGTCAGGGTCTCTTCTATATATTTTTATTATACGTCTTAAGTTTCATATCCAATTAAAATTGCCCAATTTAGAGATCTGTAAGCTGAGTTAAAAAAATGGGACTGGTTCAAACGAACCTAAGATAGAATTTCACTACATGTTACTCTCTTGTCATATTCAACCAATTCATACTTCCACTTGTTCCAAAATTTTCACAGAGAAAACGTTTAAATTAAGTTTTTAGGTCTTCTAGAAATTTATTTTCCTTTGTCTCTAGTTTCCATACAATCAAAAATAATCCTATTTGGACTTTTAAATCATAAGATATGCATCAAAAATATCAAACTACTCCAAAATAGGGGCATCATCAATTTATCATTTTCATTCTCAAATTCCAATATTATTTAGCCAGAATTAGGTTAGGATCTCTTCTATATATTTTTAGTTCTATGTCTTAAGTTTAATCTCCAATTAAAATTGCCTAATTTAGAGGTTTGTAGGTCGCATTATGGCTAAAACAATGGGACTGGTTCAAACGAACCTAAGACAGAATTTCACTACATGTTACACTCTTATCATATTCAACCATTTCTGTGCACAGTAACACCAAGACACCATTCTAGCAACCATTCCATGTCCAAATGAATCTTTTTATTGATTCAAACATACACAAATAGAAATTAAATTAAGTATAGTCCCAAACCTTGAAATCGGGCAACTAGCCCTTTAGTACTTTTCCTTCTCTTCTTTTTTAGCTTTGCTTGATTCACCAACTGGAAAAACCACAAATACATATCTCAATCTCAATTCCAACCTTATCATTCCATATCTTCATGAGAAAAGGAAGAAAAGATAAAGATGAAGAGAAAAAAACACTAACTTTTACCTTAATTTTCACCTAGGATTAGCTTGATGCCTTACATGCAAAATGGCGTGATGAAGAAGATGAAATGGAGAGAAAATGAGAAGAGGTAAATTTGGCATTCAAAACCCTAAATGCACATCCCTCTCTCCTTTCTTACATGCCCATTTCATGACACACATGCTTCAATCCTATTGGACATACATGCTTTAATCCTATTAGTTACACATGCTTTAATCTAATTGGTCTATATGTTGACTTTAGAAAAATTGCACATTTGGACCTTCTTCTTCCTTTAATTCCCACATTGGCATATAATCTTATCAACTAATTTCATTCCCATCCATATTTCACGGTTAAGTATGTACGTCCATGTCGAAATGAACAAATTATCAAGTTACCCATATCTTTTACATTGAGTACCGTCATGTCCCTTATTATGCTTATATCCACTTAACTATTTATGTTCATTTCTTAATACATCCTACACATACTATAATACTTCTAAGGTATATGTTGGGACCTTATAACCCTCATGTAGGGACGATAATGGACTCGGGCCCGGATTGGGCCATCGGCAGCCTGAGGCTCGATTAGGCTCATGCTGGCTCGATTTTTTTATTTTAATGATTTTTATTTTGATATTAAATTAATTAACAATTAACGATAACATTATAGGCAAGGAAAAAGTAAAATTAAAGTGATCAATTAAAGTTATGAATTTCAAACAATTGATAAAATATAAAAATTGATATTTTATAATGAATGAATATATAAAACATATATTTACTGATAAAATATATCAGATGAAACCAAATTCATTAACGAAGTAGGATAGGATTATAGAAAATGAAAGAAAAAGATTATAATTGAAGTATTCAGTTCAATTAATTATAGTTATATAGAAAATGAAAGAAAAATATTATAATTGAAGTAATTAGATCAATTAATTATAGTGATATAGGAAATGAAAAAAAAGATTATAACTGAAGTAATCAGTTTAATTAATTATAGTTATAAATTTCAATTGATTAATAAAATTAAATTTTTATAATGAATGAATATATAAAATGTACATATATTGATAAAATGAATAAGATAAAATCAAACTCATTGACGGAGGACATGATTATAAGAAATGAAAGACAAATATTATAATTGAAATGATTAGTTTAATTAATTATAGTTACGAATTTCAATTGATTAATGGAAATTAAGATTTATAATAAATGAATATATAAAATGTACATATATTTATAAAATGAATAAGATGAAACAAATTCATTAATGCAAGAGGATAGGATTATAGGAAAGGAAAGGAAAATATTATAATTGAAGTGATCAATTCAATTAATTATAGTTAGAATTTCAATTGATTAATAGAAATTGAGATTTATAATGAATGAATATATAAAACGTATATAAATTGATAAGATGAAACCAAATTCATTAATAAATGAGGATAAGATTATAGGAAATGAAAGAAAAAGACTATAATTAAAGTGAAAATTTTAATTAATTATAATTATGAATTTCAATTGATTAATAAAAACTGAGATTTTATAATGAATGAATATGTAAAAACTTACATATATTGATAAAATAAATAAGATGAAATTACATTCATTAATGAAGAAGGATAGGATAAGATGAAACTAATTACAAGAAATGAAAAATATTATAATTAAAGTGATCAATTTAATTAATTATAGTAATCTTAATTTTACAAATTATCCGAATTATTTTACAAAAAATGCTACAATTTACAAAAAATCAAGATAAAATCGCAATGGAGATTGGAGACTAGAGATCAGAAACCGGAGACCAAAGACTGGGGAAGATAAAGGGTAGAGACTAAGCTAATTGTTGTAGTCAGGATCGTCAATAGTTTGCATCTCTTCTTCTATATGCACAAATATTGTATACAGTAATGTAATATTAAAATTAAAGAAATATTAAGGACATGGTAATAATTAATAAATATCTAAATACACTGTCATCTTCGAATATTTGAACAAAATAATGTCCACTTGATTGATGAGAATGATTATTCCCCTCCGCATTAGTAGATGTGGTTGTATTAATATACAAATTAAAAAACAATATAAGGTAAGATAATATAAAAAATTAGATGAAATTGATTTATCAAAAATAAAAGAATTTACCCTAAATATCTTCATCATCTAACTAACTTTGGGCACACATAAAGGCTTTCATAATACGAGGATGAAGTCGAGCACGATGAGGACTAATAACTAACCACTAGTGCTAAAAGCATACTCCAAAGTAACAGTAGATGATGGAATTGCTAATAGGTCTTATGCAATTACTTGCATTATCGGAAAATTATTTCCATAACTCTTCCACCCTAATAATACATTGAGCAACACACCTTCAACTTCGGCCACACAATCTTCCATCAAACATTTATCTAATTTCATCATATTGTATGAAGTCTTAACCTTTTTTCTTTTATAAATTTTGAAAGTGAAAGTAACAAATTACTTTTAGAGGATGAGCCCGAATCCAAAATTGAAGCCAGAGTTGAACAACCTAAACTAATGCAATCTCAATCATGAATTTTATCCATTTTGTAATCATTAAAAAATAATACCAAAATTGTTTAATGAAATCTACATACTTTTATGCTCGATCACCAGACAACACATTATATATAAAATTAAACCCCTTCATTTAGTATCTCAGGTTCAGCATAGAAAAGACTGTAACAATGTGTCCAACCATACACTAATAAAAATTCAATTTCTCCATTATCTGCTCTATTATAACCTGAATAACCTTATTGGAATCAAACAACCAATCAAATAAAGCTTTCCTTATCTCACATATAGTGTTAAAGTAACAATGCAAAGTTGGATATTTTCTTTCCAATAACAATTATGTTGCATTATAAAATAATTCCAACTTTGTTTAAGTTCTCTAGCCAACTCCCATTGGTCTTCTATAGGCTTACAAGTGTATTGAGAATCTCTTTGTCTCAGCCTGATAAACATATCAACATATTTGATTACTAACTCCAACATCTTAAAGGTTAAGTTCCATCTGGTTGGACAATCTAAAACCAACATCTTTGTACTTGAAATGCATAAATGTCATGCAATTGCTTCAAATTCTCAACTCTTTTTGGTGTTGCGCTCTAATATACTACACTATTCTAAATCAAATATATTCTTTCCTTTATGATATCCAATTCATCCTTCACAATCAAGTTTAGAATATGCACAAAAAAATGCATACAAAATAACCTTCCACTAACCAACAAACTCTAAACCCATATCTTATTTTTCAAAATTTCAATCATAGCATCATTCGTGCTAAAATTATTGACTGTTATGGTGTATAATTTACTATTAATATTAAAATCTATCAAACAGTCTCCCAACATGGTTGTTAACCTTTCACTAGTATGTGATGCTAGCATATAAATGAACATATCATATACAAATATTACTAATATTAATCATAACATAGTGAAAAAGTAAATGATAACGATATTAAAGAATATAAATTATCTCAAAATTTTATTCCATAAAGTCCAGTCATTGTTAGCATAATATGCAGTAACTACCATATAAACCTCTTTTGGTTTTAGTTGTTTACATGTCTGTTATAATACAATCCGCTCTTCAATACTTGATATTGTTATTAAAATTTCTTTTTATTTATCCTCGTACATCTTCATAGTGTCCTTCTTAAATGTGTTATGACTTGGAACCTTGAAGGTTAATTGTAGTGAGTTGCAAAACATCCTAAATCTTTTGGCATCAACCATATATAGTGGATATTCATCACCAATTACCATATAAGCTATCAAAAACATTGATATATTAATGTTATAAGATGTTGTAGTCATTTGATTCTTCCCTCTTATAAGGTCAGGGGTTAAAAATGTTTGAGCTCATAATATCATCTTCTTTCTATTACAAGAATCCCCGTGTCTCTTTAAATAAGAGGTTCCACCTTTTGAACTCCCGACCAACATCTTCTGATAATATTTACATTTAACTTGTTCTACTCCGTCCATCGATTTAGTCTTATCGAAGTGATTCTAAACATCACTTTTCAATTGACTTCGAGTTGAACTTTTATCTTCACCCGGTACGAGATTAGAAGTTTCTACTTCTATCTTCAGTATTGGATTACAACTCTCTACTTCATCTGTTTAATTGTTTTTGGTTTAAAACGACGTCATTATACTTTTCAAGTTAGTCGAGCCTCGGACTGACTTCGGGCTCAGGCCACTTTTTCCGAACTTTTAAGCTTGAGGCTCGATCAACTTAGGCCCAAGGCTGTTAGAATAGTGCTTTAAAGGCAATCAACTTTAGCACTATTGTACAAACTTTATTTTGATTAATAAATTGAATGATAATTTTTATTAATTTTATATTTATTTATCTATGAATTGATTTCTATCTTAAATCGAATTAATGAAGTCTATGATACAAAACATAGCATGAAGAAAATCACGATGAGATCATGATAGTGAGATTCCTATCATTTGCAATTATGTTAGTATCTAAATTATCCCTAAGTCATAGAATTAATGAGACAGGACATTGTTAATCCTGATATACTAGCGCATGTTATATTCCTTGATTTGATCAAGCAGTGGACCTCATAAACTGTAAGCATGAGATGTTTAGAGTTAACATGTAGATGCCTACATAGAGTAGTAAGTACATATGATGACTCGCTATGAGATTATCATATGGATGATCTATCAAATGTCAGTGATTTATTTCATCATAGCATTGGTGCAAATATCCTTAGACTTGAGGTACTCAAGGATATCTTGTATACTGATCATGTGCTTTGCACCATTCCTTGTTGCCTCAAGATGGTGTCGCTCATAGGGTGGTGATTGGGTATAACTATTAATATTGAAAAGGAATTAGGTAGCCAATAAATGAGTCACCACTCCTGATAGAAGAAGATGATATCCACGGCCTCTTGACGGGGTTATTACTCGGGAGTCTCTGGCCAGAGCCATGATGTGTCATGAAGAGAGTCTTCAATGACACATAGAGTAATGAGATCCCTAAGACAAGAACTGACATCACTTGAACTAGATTTGACATAGTCAATCTAGTGTGAGTTGACACATAGCCCATACTCCAAACCAAGTGGGTTATAGGATGGTGAAGGGATGAATTGCATAGTAATTGACTATGGAAAAGTTCATAAGTCAAATAATTAACTATCGAAGTGTTCTAGTGTTAATCCATTTACATTTCGGTAAATTGGCATCATGAAACCTTTATAATTGTTTGCATTAAGAGTTAATTCAAGTGACCAAAATAACTAGGAACCTAAGGGTCACACGCATAAAAGATCAGATGAAAAAAGTGTGCATGAATGTCATTTAAGCAAGCCACGATAGTGGTTTATAGGGTACGATCGTGATCGACTTAATGACAGGTGGTATATAAGTGAGTTCTTCATTTATGTACACACGAATTTTTCAGCCAAAAACACACTCAATAGAGTAGTTAAAGGTTTGGAAGAGTTTTGGAAGTTGAGAGGAGTGATCTTGAGATTTGTTCATGCAATTTTAAGCAATTGTTTCATGAGATTAATTGCATGTAGCTTGGTTTTGATCTAATTTCAGTTTAGCATCTACTTGAACTCATCTTGTTTGGTGTTCTAATCACCCTTACACACTGGTTTTTCTTCATCTTTGCGTGCTTTCTATAAGCCAAGGAAGGTATTTGGTGGTTGCTACAATCCAAACAAGGAGAAGATTCAAGAAAGGAGGAGTATTTGCAAGATACATATGATATAATTTCATGTTTTTATAATTTGTTTATATGAGCACATAAATTCTGGATTTTCTGGGGATGTCATGGAGTTGGAATTTTAGTTCCAACACTTCTGCTACTTTGCCATGTATGTGATACATAGACCTATGACTCTCCAACGGAGATTTGGTCGACTTGGGCCTTGCCCATTGGGCCAAGCTAGGTCATCTTGCCATTCCTACCCTCGGGACTCTTTAATGTTGTCCTCCAACTTGGACCCCAATTTGGAGTGGTGTTTTAGCTAAATTTTCATTATTTATTTTAAACCATTTTGCGTGGTCAGATTCTACTTCAATCGTAGTCTATATTTAATTGAAATTTAGCATCTTCCAAATCAATCCTTGGGGATCAAAGCTTCCCTCTTTGTTGTCTACCTTTTTGCCTAAATACATACAACCTCAATCTTGCTAGCCTCCTCCTTGCTAGCTCAAAACTCCTTACTCTCGTTTTCCCTCACAAACCCATAGTAGCTTGAAGATGAGTTCCACCCAGATGAACTCTCTTTTCCTTATGCCTAATACTCAGATAACGCCCCCCATTGTCTTCCCTTAAGAACATAATAGAGTCCCCAGTTATAAGGTTCTTAGTAGTCAACAAATGACGACGAAGTGTGCCTATGTAAATATGCTTAAACTTGAAGTTGTTTCCATAGAGCTTCGCACATTGGAAGTCCTTGGCAATAATAGTCTAAGCAGAGAGCTTCTGGACGTCCTTGGCAATAAGGACTGCGCGGAGAGCTTCGCACTGCAGTCCAATCTTAGGAATATTTTCTTAGTATAATAACATAGAATAGAGAACCCACCTGCATTATTGGCATGATAATGGCATGATAAAAGAAGTAGGCTTCTCTGACTCAATCCTATTAGCCCCTCTGGAACAGCATGTTATCATCACTAGCATAACTATCGGTGAATCCCATTTTAATATTACTCAGTGGAATTAGCGTAATTTTGCTTAGACTTGGTCGGTTTCTTATCGGCCACATAAAAGGGAGAACGTGATAGTACTTGGACTTGTACAAATTGATTCCACAGTTAAGCCCAAAATTTAAAGGGGTTCGGGTTTTAGGTACCAACTCATAAATTGAGTTTGAGTTAAATCAAAACATTTATAAGTTAGGTTTAGCTTATCAAAAACAAAAAAATCTCAAACCTGTATTTATAAATATCCTAAGTTTAGGTCAACTTACCATCTTCATCTAATATTTTTTCATTCATTAGAAAGAGAATAGAAGACACTAAGTTATTTAGTTGGTTAACTTACTATCTTCATCTGATAATTCTTCATTGATGAAAGAGAATAGAAGACAGGAAGTTATTTAGTTAAGTGTTTATTTTAATAATCTAGTGTTGTAAAATATGCTAATTTTTCAACCGATAATGGCGTTGAATAACTCTAACTTAGTTAGTGTTTAAATAAATATTTCTTTATTTAAATCTTATCAAATTTATATATTTTATAATTATTTATTTAATCTAATTTTTGTTATAAATTTTAAAGAAATTATAATTTTTATTTTACAAGTCTATGATTAGTTTTATTTGACAAAATTTTATTCATATTTATTAAGATTTCATATGATCAGACATAAATCAATGTTAATATGTTATATTTAATATAATTATTAAAATTTTATAAGATATAAACTTATAGATTATGTTCAAATTTAAAAATATTATAATAAGTCTAATTTGGATTTGAAATTTAATTTCATTTCATGGGTTGGATTGGATTGGATATAAATCTCAGAAGTTTAATGTTTTCTGTTAGAGTCTAGTTAAACTCAATTCAACCTCACCCATTTACAAGTTATTAGTGATCAAAATCTAATTCCCTTGAACATGTTTGGCATGGTCTTAACAAATGTAGAAAACTTTAAATTCAATGGTGATATTTATACCATACTACCATCATAGACATGTCAGAGTTACGAATCTAAACCTTTGTATGCAACTATAAATTATTTTTTCTATTATGTTACAAAGTTCCTCATCATTCTTTGTTCTTATAAGTGTTGATTTTGAAGAATATGTGCATCACAACAGTCCACATTCTCTGAAATATAAGAAGTTGAAATGTGTTTAGAAAACACTTAAATAAGTCTTCAAGTATAGGTACCACGGGAAACAAAACAATCGAAAATCCAAAGAGATCAATTCGAAATGAAGAACACAAGTAAAGCTCCCTATATTAAACTTGTCTATGAAACAAAGTTAAAACTTTATTAAGAAGTGGGATCAAAATAAAGTTATTGCACCATTCCACCAAGATTAAGTGGCCATAACAATGAATTGCACAATCCTTAGGCTAACCATCAATGGACTCTTATAGCAGGGATACTTATAATAATTTTTTAGAAGGGACAAAGTTATATGCCTATGTAAAGATTCGTCACTGAGGGTAAGACCAAACTGCCTAAGCGAAAGTTAAGGATCCTAGACCCAAAAAAGAGGGGAAGGAAGACTTACACGAGTCATTAACGTGATTATTAGTGGATACATTAATTATAACATATACCTCAGTCAAATAGGTTTTCCTAAGATTATCAAGTAAATGCCATAATAGACATTGGAATCAAAAGACAAAGAATAGGAAGGCAAATTGTATTTGACAAAAGGGAAGTATCAAGCCAACATAACCCTTATAATGATATGATGATCATCGAAGTGAACATTGCAAAGTGTAATGAATCTTAGTGGAAAATGAAAACTCTATCAATATTTTTTCCAGTAAGGCCCTTTAAAGTAATAGGACAAGAATCATGAAAGCTACACTTGTTAGCAAAAATAGCATAAATAATTAAATTGGAACAGTTTATCTGAGAATGCAAGACGTCGTGAAAATCACTGTCCTAAGTCAAAAATTCCCCCTTTACAATGCAACAGGACAACGAGATTTTACTTAGGGTTAACACTTCCTCCATGAGCTTTGATGTACTCTAAAAGGCAGAGTAAGATATGTCTCTGAGAATTAATAAAGCAGAAAAAAGCATAATAGACAAGATAAGAAGATATGTGCATAAAGATGTCTTTTTGTGAAAGGAGATGTGTATCTTGTTTGGAGAAAATGAGAAGATGCATAATAGTGGAAGCGAAGAGAAAGAGCATATACGTGAGGGGTTTATTGGAGAAAATGAGAAGATGCATAATAGTGGAAGTGAAGAGAAAGAGCATATACGTGAGGGGTTTATATAGCATAAACAATTTCATACGTTGACAAGAGGGATTAAGAGATATTAAACCAAAAGGGAGCATTAATAATTTTAAGGGCTATAATGTGCATAATAATGGTTAAACGTTATAACCGTTAATGGGATAATAATGTTGAGAAACCATAGGGTCCAAGTTTTGGACCAATAACATCAACGATCCCCCATTTGGTCCAAACCTTGAGAAACAAACTGTAACAATTTAGGAGAAAAATTGGTGAACAATCAGGTGAACTAAGTCTTAAACCTGTTGTCCAAGAAAATCATAGACAAAACTGGTAGAGAAATAAACAACCTCAAAATACCCTGGTCTCATGATCGCCTTAGAGAGATAGCTAAAATGCTCTCATAGGAGAGTGACTGCC
>JANIJH010000225.1:70854451-70864753 GCA_024520975.1 Erythroxylum areolatum | reverse complement strand
TTATTATTATTATTATTATTATTTTGATGGGCTAATATTATTCGATATTTCATAATAGTTTATAATTATTATTATTTGTTAACTTTTCACCTAACACAAATAGTTCGTAATAAAACTATCAATTAATTACATATTTCTAATCATATTAAGGACCAGGGGCATTTTTGTCTTTGTCACTATTTTTTCGTTCTGTTCACTGCAACCAAACACATTCTGTCTTTGAGACGGAGACAGAAATTTTTGTTCAGTCTACCACAACCAAACACCTCACTGTCTCTAGTTTCTGTTCCGTTCCGTCCTGTTCTGTTCCATCTCCAGATACCAGAGACAGCAACCAAACGCAACGTTAGAGACAAGGTTTAAGACTGTTGCTGAAAAATGTCAGGTACATTTCTGATATGCATATGAACTTGATTTTTGTAAACAGGCTAGATGATGAAGGTTTCCGAAATACTTTTGGAAACAAAAAATGGAAGCTTACTAAGGGCTCCTTAGTAGTGGCTAGAGGTCATAAACACTCAAGACAATATAATATGATGCAGGCAAAGCTCTCCAGTGATGTTGTTAATACAGTGGAGAATGATAATACAATTGATTTGTGGCATAAAAGATTAGGCCACATTGGTGAGAAAGGGATGAGTCAGCTTGTAAAGAGGAATATGTTGTCTGGTCTAAACCAGATACATCAGAAGAAATGTGCAGATTGTCTAGCAGGGAAACAAAACAGGGTTTCTTTCCAGAGTTCTCCTCCATCTAGAATGAAGAATGTTCTAGATCTGATTCACTCAGATTTGTGCGGACCATTGCCAAAGTCACTTAGTAACGCACAGTACTTTGTAACTTTTATTGATGATCATTCTAGGAAAACGTGAGCTTATACTCTGAAGACTAAAGATCAAGTGCTAGATGTGCTCAAACAATTTAACGCCTCAGTTAAGAGACAAACTGGGAAGAAGCTGAAGTGCATTCAGATAGACAATGGTGGAGAGTACATCGAATTATTTTATGCTTACTGTAAATAGCATGGTATTCAACATCAAATGACATCACCAAAAACACCGCAATTGAATGGTGTAGCTGAGAGGATGAACAAGACTTTGATAGTAAGAATCAGATGTCTACTTTCACATTCAAAGCTGCCTAAGGCATTTTGGGTTGAAGCTTTACTTGCAGCTGTGTATGCATTAAATTGTTCACTATATATTCCTCTCCAGTATGAAGTTCCAAAAAAGGTGTGGTCAGGAAAGGATGTTTCCTATGATCATTTGCGAGTCTTTGGTTGCAAGGCCTTTGTCCATATTCCTAAAGATGAAAGGAAAAAGCTTGATGTCAAGACATGACAGTGTGTATTCATTGGCTATGGTCAAGATCAATTTGGCTATAGGTTTTATGATCTGGTGCAGAAAAGACTTATCAGGAGTCATGATGCTATGTTTGTTGAAGATCAAACTATTGAAGATATCAACAAAGCGGAGAAGGAAGTCCCATGCTCTGATAATGACTCAATAAGCTTTCGATTGAATCCTCCAACAGTAGTGCCTAGACAAGTTGGAGTTTAAGTGCAAAATGATCAACTAGAAGTTGATAATGCAGATGCCCCCAGTGAAGTTGAACTAGCGGATGATGATGGTGTTCACATTCAACCACTAGTACCTGAAGATTCTCTAGTCCCATCTACTAGATATCTAGTTGATCAGTATATAATGCTGATTGACGGGGGATAACCAAAAAGCTTTGATGAAGCCATAAATGATGAACACAAGAAGAAATGGAAAGAATCTATGCAAGACGAGATGAAATCCTTGCATGAGAATAAAACATTCAAGCTGCTGAAGTTACCAGAGGCAAAAGAGAATTGAAAAATAAATGGGTATTCAGAATCAAGGATGAAGAAAACAACAACCATCCCCGATTTTCAAAGCAAGATTAGTGGCCAAAGGATTCAGCCAAAAGAAAGGTATTGACTTTGACGAGATGATTTCACTGGTGGTAAAAATGACATCCATGTGTACAGTGCTAGGGCTAGCCGCAAGTTTTAATCTAAAGGTTGAACAAATGGATGTTAAAACTACCTTCCTACATGAGGATTTGGAAGAAGAGATATATATGGAGCAGCTAGAGGGTTTCGTAAAAAGAGGAAAAGAAGACTATGTTTGTAGACCAAAAAAGAGTCTATATGGCCTAAAACAGGCACCAAGACAGTGGTATAAGAAGTTTGAATTTGTTATGGGGGAGCAAAGCTACAAGAAAACTACTTCAGATCATTATGTATTTGTGAAGAAATTCTCTGATGATGATTTCATTATTTTATTGCTCTATGTAGATGATATGTTGATTGTTGGTAAGAATGTTTCTAGAATCAACAATCTGAAGAAGCAGTTGGATAAGTCTTTTGCCATGAAAGACTTGGGATCAGCAAAGCAGATTCTTGGCATGCAGATTATCAGAGACAGAAGCACCAAGAAACTATGGTTGTCACAAGAGAAGTACATTGATAAAGTACTTCAGAGATTCAAACTGGACAAAGCTAAAGCGATTAGTTATCCTCTTGCTAATCACTTTAAATTGAGTTCTAGAAAGTACCCTTCTACAGATAAATAGAAGGAAGAAATGTCCAGAATTTCATATGCTTCAGCAGTTGAAGTTTTATGTATGTTATGGTTTGTACACGGCCAGATATTGCTCACGCTGTTGGAGTTGTGAATCGTTTCCTTTCAAATCCTAGAAAGGAACACTGGGCTGCAGTTAAGTGGATTCTCAGGTATCTTTGAAGGACATCCAAAGTATACTTATGTTTTGAAAGAGCAGAACCTATGTTAGCTAGTTACACAGATGTAGATATGGCTGGAGATGTTGACTGGAGAAAGTCTACATCAGGTTACTTAATTACTTTTGTAGGGGGAGCTGTGGCATGACAGTCAAAGTTACAGAAGTGTGTTGCAATTTCTATAATTGAAGCGGAGTTTATTGCAGCAACGGAAGCCTGTAAGGGGTTGCTATGGATGAAGAAGTTCTTTAATGAACTTAGTATCAAGTAAGAAAAGTATCAACTGTTTTGTGACAATCAGAGTGCTATTTACTTTGGTAAGAATGTCTCTTTTCACTTACAATCAAAACACATTGATATGAGATATTATTGGATCAGAGATGTAATGGAGATGAAACAATTACAGTTAGAAAATATCTGTACTAATGAAAATGGATCAGACATGTTATCAAGATTCTACCAAAAGGCAAGTTCGAGTATTGTCGATCAGTAGCAGATATGATAGAGCCCTCCATGTAATCGAGAGGGGGAGATTTGTTGGATATGGGTCCCTCACATGGAGGGACTCCATTTTTTCAACAAATGCGGCACCAAAAAAGGAAAGAAGACAGTTGCCTTTGCAACTGTCTCACGTGGTGGAGTGCCTAACAACAACAAAAATATAGAAGAAAACTAAAGCAAAGCAACGCTATAATGTTAGGAAATATTTTCTTAAAGGATTGGTGAGTGAAAAAAAATAGTGAGGTTAGTATTTTTAGGTCGGGAAATACATTGTGAGTCACTATTTTAGTTTTATCTCTTTATGCCTACTATTTTAATAGTGGAAGAATTATTCTAAGAGTTGTCTGTAGACGTAGCCCAAAGTTAAGGTGAACTATGTTAAATATTTTGTATCCATTTTGCTCATTTTATTTTTTCCTTTTCAAAATACACCCTCTGTGCCCAATAGGGGTTTGACACTCGCACTGATATGTAGAGAAAAATCAAACCTTTTGTTAAGATGAAAAAATTAATGTTTGGTTGGTGGTGGTGAGAGCTGCCTTGGATTCCAATGGAGAGCGCCGATGATAATGGGCAGCTTTATAGGTCTGTGTATGAGCTTTCTTACCTTTGTTAGGTTTAAGGTAATTATCATCTATCTGTGTGACAATGGAGAATTTACCTTAAATAACAATGTCACCTCTACTTCTGTGTTTGTCGAATGCGTTATTCAAATTCATCGTTCAAACAAGCGAAGGTTATGATGTCAGTTCACTTAAATTTGAAGTGTTGGTGGGGAAAAAATGAGCTTAGAATTATAGCCTCAAATTTTAATTAATGTAATAATGGCCAATATTGAATTCTCTATTTGAGTGTTTATAATTTCAAATCCTTAGAATTTCCCAAAAAAAATTTAAGTCCTTAAAAGATGTTGGAGAAATAGCCTTTGTAAAATATCTTGGAGCAATCGGTAAAAATTAATCATTTGTGATTTTATGATCACATATTCGAATTATAAAAACACTTTTTTTTGTAAAAGTTAACAAATAAAGCTGCTTACACCATGTCAGTTCTTATTAGCATTGCCTTGTTACAAACTACGTCCCTAAATTGAACTTCTTGAAATTCTTTTACTGCTTTTCAGTTAACTTAGCTCTTTGTAAGTTTGGGATCCATTTTTTTTTTATGCTCATTTGTTAAGGTGGATTCTTCCTTTATAGTGAAGCCATATAGCATTTTCTTAAAATTTGATGGTCTCTTAATACTTTCCACGTAGCTTTCTCCATTAGGAACTTCTTAAGAAGTTAATATGATGGCATTGTGGCTTTGTTATTAAAAAAATTGTATTGAAAATGGCATATGACTTAATACTCTACCAACTTAATGGTTTGTTTAAAGTATTGCCCAATTGTTTGAAGGTTTATCTTTCCTTTAGGAAATACTTGGTCTTTTTCAAACCCCAACATAAAGCTCTACTTTGTAGGAGGTCTTGAGTTCGAGTCACCATAAAGGAGGGGAGAGGGAAATTTTCCCTGTTGATGATCCTCTAGCCCCCTGGGCATGCTCCATGGTCGAATCAATTACAGATGTCTCCCTTCCAGTGGCAATATGGGAGTTGGAGTTACTAGAGAACTTGGGGGCTGATGGGAACCTAATGCTGAGCAAGGCTAGTGATCAATCATCAGCTAAATAATCAGTATGTGATGACTCCTTATGCGCAAAAGTATACAAGCTACATAAGAACCTGAAGGATCTTGGAGTTACAGATTTACCTCCTCTAGGGCTCTTGGAGTGAGGTCTTAGGGATTTAGGATTAGTCCAGTAAAAGCTAGAATACCTAATATATATATATATATATATATACCACTATGACCAACACCACTATGAATATTTCATTATATATATATATATAATGAAATATTCATAGTGGTGTTGGTCATAGTGGTATATATATATATATATATATATTAGGTATTCTAGCTTTTACTGGACTAATCCTAAATCCCTAAGACCTCACTCCAAGAGCCCTAGAGGAGGTAAATCTGTAACTCCAAGATCCTTCAGGTTCTTATGTAGCTTGTATACTTTTGCGCATAAGGAGTCATCACATACTGATTATTTAGCTGATGATTGATCACTAGCCTTGCTCAGCATTAGGTTCCCATCAGCCCCCAAGTTCTCTAGTAACTCCAACTCCCATATTGCCACTGGAAGGGAGACATCTGTAATTGATTCGACCATGGAGCATGCCCAGGGGGCTAGAGGATCATCAACAGGGAAAATTTCCCTCTCCCCTCCTTTATGGTGACTCGAACTCAAGACCTCCTACAAAGTAGAGCTTTATGTTGGGGTTTGAAAAAGACCAAGTATTTCCTAAAGGAAAGATAAACCTTCAAACAATTGGGCAATACTTTAAACAAACCATTAAGTTGGTAGAGTATTAAGTCATATGCCATTTTCAATACAATTTTTTTAATAACAAAGCCACAATGCCATCATATTAACTTCTTAAGAAGTTCCTAATGGAGAAAGCTACGTGGAAAGTATTAAGAGACCATCAAATTTTAAGAAAATGCTATATGGCTTCACTATAAAGGAAGAATCCACCTTAACAAATGAGCATAAAAAAAAAATGGATCCCAAACTTACAAAGAGCTAAGTTAACTGAAAAGCAGTAAAAGAATTTCAAGAAGTTCAATTTAGGGACGTAGTTTGTAACAAGGCAATGCTAATAAGAACTGACATGGTGTAAGCAGCTTTATTTGTTAACTTTTACAAAAAAAAGTGTTTTTATAATTCGAATATGTGATCATAAAATCACAAATGATTAATTTTTACCGATTGCTCCAAGATATTTTACAAAGGCTATTTCTCCAACATCTTTTAAGGACTTAAATTTTTTTTGGGAAATTCTAAGGATTTGAAATTATAAACACTCAAATAGAGAATTCAATATTGGCCATTATTACATTAATTAAAATTTGAGGCTATAATTCTAAGCTCATTTTTTCCCCACCAACACTTCAAATTTAAGTGAACTGACATCATAACCTTCGCTTGTTTGAACGATGAATTTGAATAACGCATTCGACAAACACAGAAGTAGAGGTGACATTGTTATTTAAGGTAAATTCTCCATTGTCACACAGATAGATGATAATTACCTTAAACCTAACAAAGGTAAGAAAGCTCATACACAGACCTATAAAGCTGCCCATTATCATCGGCGCTCTCCATTGGAATCCAAGGCAGCTCTCACCACCACCAACCAAACATTAATTTTTTCATCTTAACAAAAGGTTTGATTTTTCTCTACATATCAGTGCGAGTGTCAAACCCCTATTGGGCACAGAGGGTGTATTTTGAAAAGGAAAAAATAAAATGAGCAAAATGGATACAAAATATTTAACATAGTTCACCTTAACTTTGGGCTACGTCTACAGACAACTCTTAGAATAATTCTTCCACTATTAAAATAGTAGGCATAAAGAGATAAAACTAAAATAGTGACTCACAATGTATTTCCCGACCTAAAAATACTAACCTCACTATTTTTTTTCACTCACCAATCCTTTAAGAAAATATTTCCTAACATTATAGCGTTGCTTTGCTTTAGTTTTCTTCTATATTTTTGTTGTTGTTAGGCACTCCACCACGTGAGACAGTTGCAAAGGCAACTGTCTTCTTTCCTTTTTTGGTGCCGCATTTGTTGAAAAAATGGAGTCCCTCCATGTGAGGGACCCATATCCAACAAATCTCCCCCTCTCGATTACATGGAGGGCTCTATCATATCTGCTACTGATCGACAATACTCGAACTTGCCTTTTGGTAGAATCTTGATAACATGTCTGATCCATTTTCATTAGTACAGATATTTTCTAACTGTAATTGTTTCATCTCCATTACATCTCTGATCCAATAATATCTCATATCAATGTGTTTTGATTGTAAGTGAAAAGAGACATTCTTACCAAAGTAAATAGCACTCTGATTGTCACAAAACAGTTGATACTTTTCTTACTTGATACTAAGTTCATTAAAGAACTTCTTCATCCATAGCAACCCCTTACAGGCTTCCGTTGCTGCAATAAACTCCGCTTCAATTATAGAAATTGCAACACACTTCTGTAACTTTGACTGTCATGCCACAGCTCCCCCTACAAAAGTAATTAAGTAACCTGATGTAGACTTTCTCCAGTCAACATCTCCAGCCATATCTACATCTGTGTAACTAGCTAACATAGGTTCTGCTCTTTCAAAACATAAGTATACTTTGGATGTCCTTCAAAGATACCTGAGAATCCACTTAACTGCAGCCCAGTGTTCCTTTCTAGGATTTGAAAGGAAACGATTCACAACTCCAACAGCGTGAGCAATATCTGGCCGTGTACAAACCATAACATACATAAAACTTCAACTGCTGAAGCATATGAAATTCTGGACATTTCTTCCTTCTATTTATCTGTAGAAGGGTACTTTCTAGAACTCAATTTAAAGTGATTAGCAAGAGGATAACTAATCGCTTTAGCTTTGTCCAGTTTGAATCTCTGAAGTACTTTATCAATGTACTTCTCTTGTGACAACCATAGTTTCTTGGTGCTTCTGTCTCTGATAATCTGCATGCCAAGAATCTGCTTTGCTGATCCCAAGTCTTTCATGGCAAAAGACTTATCCAACTGCTTCTTCAGATTGTTGATTCTAGAAACATTCTTACCAACAATCAACATATCATCTACATAGAGCAATAAAATAATGAAATCATCATCAGAGAATTTCTTCACAAATACATAATGATCTGAAGTAGTTTTCTTGTAGCTTTGCTCCCCCATAACAAATTCAAACTTCTTATACCACTGTCTTGGTGCCTGTTTTAGGCCATATAGACTCTTTTTTGGTCTACAAACATAGTCTTCTTTTCCTCTTTTTACGAAACCCTCTAGCTGCTCCATATATATCTCTTCTTCCAAATCCTCATGTAGGAAGGTAGTTTTAACATCCATTTGTTCAACCTTTAGATTAAAACTTGCGGCTAGCCCTAGCACTGTACACATGGATGTCATTTTTACCACCAGTGAAATCATCTCGTCAAAGTCAATACCTTTCTTTTGGCTGAATCCTTTGGCCACTAATCTTGCTTTGAAAATCGGGGATGGTTGTTGTTTTCTTCATCCTTGATTCTGAATACCCATTTATTTTTCAATTCTCTTTTGCCTCTGGTAACTTCAGCAGCTTGAATGTTTTATTCTCATGCAAGGATTTCATCTCGTCTTGCATAGATTCTTTCCATTTCTTCTTGTGTTCATCATTTATGGCTTCATCAAAGCTTTTTGGTTATCCCCCGTCAATCAGCATTATATACTGATCAACTAGATATCTAGTAGATGGGACTAGAGAATCTTCAGGTACTAGTGGTTGAATGTGAACACCATCATCATCCGCTAGTTCAACTTCACTGGGGGCATCTGCATTATCAACTTCTAGTTGATCATTTTGCACTTAAACTCCAACTTGTCTAGGCACTACTGTTGGAGGATTCAATCGAAAGCTTATTGAGTCATTATCAGAGCATGGGACTTCCTTCTCCGCTTTGTTGATATCTTCAATAGTTTGATCTTCAACAAACATAGCATCATGACTCCTGATAAGTCTTTTCTGCACCAGATCATAAAACCTATAGCCAAATTGATCTTGACCATAGCCAATGAATACACACTGTCATGTCTTGACATCAAGCTTTTTCCTTTCATCTTTAGGAATATGGACAAAGGCCTTGCAACCAAAGACTCGCAAATGATCATAGGAAACATCCTTTCCTGACCACACCTTTTTTGGAACTTCATACTGGAGAGGAATATATAGTGAACAATTTAATGCATACACAGCTGCAAGTAAAGCTTCAACCCAAAATGCCTTAGGCAGCTTTGAATGTGAAAGTAGACATCTGATTCTTACTATCAAAGTCTTGTTCATCCTCTCAGCTACACCATTCAATTGCGGTGTTTTTGGTGATGTCATTTGATGTTGAATACCATGCTATTTACAGTAAGCATAAAATAATTCGATGTACTCTCCACCATTGTCTATCTGAATGCACTTCAGCTTCTTCCCAGTTTGTCTCTTAACTGAGGCGTTAAATTGTTTGAGCACATCTAGCACTTGATCTTTAGTCTTCAGAGTATAAGCTCACGTTTTCCTAGAATGATCATCAATAAAAGTTACAAAGTACTGTGCGTTACTAAGTGACTTTGGCAATGGTCCGCACAAATCTGAGTGAATCAGATCTAGAACATTCTTCATTCTAGATGGAGGAGAACTCTGGAAAGAAACCCTGTTTTGTTTCCCTGCTAGACAATCTGCACATTTCTTCTGATGTATCTGGTTTAGACCAGACAACATATTCCTCTTTACAAGCTGACTCATCCCTTTCTCACCAATGTGGCCTAATCTTTTATGCCACAAATCAATTGTATTATCATTCTCCACTGTATTAACAACATCACTGGAGAGCTTTGCCTGCATCATATTATATTGTCTTGAGTGTTTATGACCTCTAGCCACTACTAAGGAGCCCTTAGTAAGCTTCCATTTTTTGTTTCCAAAAGTATTTCGGAAACCTTCATCATCTAGCCTGTTTACAAAAATCAAGTTCATATGCATATCAGAAATGTACCTGACATTTTTCAGCAACAGTCTTAAACCTTGTCTCTAACGTTGCGTTTGGTTGCTGTCTCTGGTATCTGGAGATGGAACAGAACAGGACGGAACGGAACAGAAACTAGAGACAGTGAGGTGTTTGGTTGTGGTAGACTGAACAAAAATTTCTGTCTCCGTCTCAAAGACAGAATGTGTTTGGTTGCAGTGAACAGAACGAAAAAATAGTGACAAAGACAAAAATGCCCCTGGTCCTTAATATGATTAGAAATATGTAATTAATTGATAGTTTTATTACGAACTATTTGTGTTAGGTGAAAAGTTAACAAATAATAATAATTATAAACTATTATGAAATATCGAATAATATTAGCCCATCAAAATAATAATAATAATAATAATAA
>JANIJH010000225.1:70816391-70843603 GCA_024520975.1 Erythroxylum areolatum | reverse complement strand
AGTGTTTTGGAACTTGTACAGACTGAAAATACTGACAGTTTGTAAATTTCTGAATTTTGAGTGAATGAAATGAAATCCAGTTTGGTTTTAAAAAAGTTGTCAATTTCTTTGTACTGCTATATGATTGTGATGCCATGAGGAGTTTAGTGGTAGTTGTCAGTAGTGGTCTCTTATCGTAGGATATGTACCGGAATGACCTACGGGCGTTCCGGTGGGTACTCTATGGTAAGAGGGCGCTACATAGTCGGTGGAACGTTGCTATAACGTGGGAGACAGGGACAACGTGTCCCTGTCCTACCTTTTTGGGAGGGACAATAAATCTTGTCCCTGTCTACCAGAGACGGTAGACAAAAATTCAGAGACAGTAACCAAACGTTCACGGGGGCAGAATTTTTTGGTTCTGTCTACTGTCTCCACTCACGGGGACAGTAACCAAACACAGGGTAAAGAAACATCTCCTTTGCCAACAACATTTGACATATTTCCATTTGCCATCTTAACAATGCCATAATTCTTAGGTGTGTAAGATGAGAAAAATTATCCGTGAGATGTAACATGAACAGTATCTCTACTGTTAACTATCCAACTTGTTTCTTACGATACCAGGCTAATTATCTCTATATCAATAACAAGGTTAAATACATCAAAATGTTACTTTGTTCATCATCATTGCTTTCTTCTTTCTTCACATCTTTGCCTTTTTCCTTCTTTAACTTTCGGTAATATTTCTTGATGTAGCCTTTCTTCTTGCAGTAATGGCATTCTACATTTGCATATCTGTTTGACTTTCCTTTGCTCTTGTCTCTGAACTTTGGACCTCTGGATTGACTCCTTCCTCTATTTTCTGTAAGCAGAACATTTGAATGTGATGAAGAGGTTGCATACTGTGATTTACGTCTCATCTCTTCATTTAGTATACTGCTTTTAACAGATTCTATATCTAATACGTCATTTGGTGCAGTATTTGTCAAAAATACCTTTAAAATCTCCCAAGACTCTGGTAATGAAACTAACACTATTAGAGCAACCTCCTCGTCGTCAAACTTTATGTCTATCTTTGATAACTGATCAACCATCCCTTCCATATTGTTTAAATAATCAGTTACAAAAGTTACCTTCCTAATATTTTACCTGCATCAATTTTGTTAGATAAAACAATTTGATGTTGTCGGTCTTTGAAGCATACAATTGTTCCAGCTTATTCCATAACGTTGTTGTATGAGTCTCGTTATAAATGTAATTATACATATTATCATCAACATACTATCGAATATAACCACACGCTCGTTCATGTTCAAACTCCCAATCTTTGTTGGACATCTCCTCCGGTTTAGTTGTCGAAAATATCGACAAATGCATCTTTGTAATAATCAAGAGATCCTTCATCTTGGTTCGTCATATACAGTAGTTAATACCATTTATATTAATCATTTTGCTTGTCTTCACCTCCACTTGCCAAATTAAGCTAAATTTAAGAAAACTGACCTTAAAGATGGAATCAGGACATCAAAATTTGACATAAAAGATATCTTTTAAATTTTCACCACGGGATCCAGTAAATAGTAACTTGTGAATAGTGCTCACCGGAATAGTGTCGTCATACCCTACTGGAATAGTACCGCAGGACCCAGTTACTATTGCTACAGTTCCATCACCTTAAAACTTTAGAGTACTATTCATCACCTTTACCGTTTTACGTCAACTTTTTGAACGAATCATGCCAAAAAATTCGTTGTAATTTTGTCTTCCTCGTGATATGCTTCTTTTCAAAAAATACCTTCAATGAAAACAAAGATCTAATACTACTTGTTAGGCACAGTAGGTATATTTTGAAAAAGAAAAAATAAAATATGCAAAATGAACATAAAATATTTAACGTGATTCACCTTTAACTTTAAGCTATGTCTACATATAATACTCAGAATAATTCTTTCACTATTATAAATAATAGGTATACAAAGATAAAATCAAAATAATGACTTACAAGATATTTTTAGACCTAAAAATATTAACTTTACTATTTTGTCACCCACCAATTCTTAAAAAAAAAATTCATAACATCAAAGTGATCTTTTACTCTGATTTTTTTTCCATATTTTGTTGTTATTTTTGTATGAAATAAAGAGTGTCTTACATATACACTTCACCGTATAAGACAACCGTAAAAGCAGCTATTTTCTTTCCTTTTTTAATTAACACGGCATCGAAATTGACGCGGCATTTGTGGAAAAAATGATGTCCCTGAGGACCCATACCCAACAACCCTAGTCCCAAAATTGAACATAAGTTAGTAAAGCCAATGACTTTATCGTCAAAATTGTTAATAGAACTAGAGACTTCGATGGTTTGCAAGTGAGTGGAGGTTGAGGGATAGGGAGATGAGCTCCTAGAATTCATGGGTATGGGAGGTTTGGTAAGTAAAGTGAAGGGTAGATCTCGATTCCTCTCGATTCACTTACCGATCCCTCCCATGCCGATGGCTTCTGGCTGTTCCTTCCTGTCCCTTCTCTCCTATCTTCTGAATTCGACTTGCAATGACGTCTATGATCTGGTGTTGCACTTTGGGGTGCTATTTCCTTTAGTTTCTTGTTATACCTGTGTATCTGCTGTTTTTCTCTTGGATTCGTGTCGCTGTATGTGTATGGTTAGTTGTCTGCTAGGTTACATTGAAAAATATGTGGTAAATTCCCAGGTTAAGGTTAGGGAAATCATTGTACCCTGGTATTGCTGCTTCCATGTACCTTATGAAACTGAAATGTCTCTTTCTTCATGCTGCTGTTGACATGTATATAAAGGCGCAAAACTAGTGAATTTTAAGACTGGGGGAGGGGAGGCGTTTAAGCCTCCTTTTGGTCATTCTTCATTTCTTTTTCACAAAATCCTATACTAATTGCGCTGTAATATGTTAGGAATTTTCGTACTTACGGTAGGGGAACAGTACACCATGGAAGATGGCTTGCAAATCTGGAGCCACATAACACATCATTTCTACTCTTGGCGTGATGAGGTAAGATAAACGGTACATATAGAAAGTTTAGAATGTAAAATGAAGACTTAACTATTACAATTTGTTTAATTATTTTCACGCTTTAACCACTTGTTGCGTTTGGTAATCGGGGTGATTTAGTGTTTATTCCATATCTACTGCAAACATGATTTTATGATGTATATAGATTGCCTTCCATAACTTGGAGTACGATTTGATGAGATGAGAGAGGGTGACCGGAATCGCATGCTTTTCATCTGCTTGAAGGTAAGTAAGTACACAGTTATGAAAACAGCATACTGGAAGTATCAGAGGATCGCATATTTTTTGGTTATCCTGTTACTGGGAAACCTTTAACCTGATTGTACCAAGTTGTGTGAAGAGCTTTAGGGGCTGCACTGCGCTACCTCAAGAATCAAGACATGATTGTTGGGAACCGTCTCTTACTTAAACGCCTAATTTCTGAAATTCTGAAGCCGATCACAGGATGCCTATGATATGAAGTTACAATAGCACCTTAGTGGACTTACCAACTGGGCAGTTGATTCGGTTGCTCGGTTCTCCTTTCTCGGGATGTTATTGGCAAATTTTAAAACTGGTAGTCGTATGTGGGGAGCTGTTATGCCCGTTTCCTTATCGTAGAGTGGCATCAGCCTGATAGGCTACTGTGACAACTGGTTTTCCTTTACCACCTTTGAAGAATGAATGATTTTATGGATTTCAAAGCAAAATAATTATCCATCACAAGCTAGACTTAAAAGGTCCAATCAATCTAGATCGATAATTTAGTAATATCAAGTATTTAGTCGTGCATCCGTTCCGATAATAAACGAAAGAGATAATACTGGAGACAAATAGATATGAAAATTGGTCAAGTTGGATTCAAGTCTTAAGGTGCAAATTCTTTTTTATTGTCCTAGCACCTAATTCAGTTCCAAACTCTAGTTACACTTCAATTGTTCAGGCCAAAATTTAGCCTTTGTTTGGATCCTTAGTTGTACAGGAGAAAGGAAAAGAAATATTGAGGGAAAATGAGGAGAAAAGAATGAAAAAGAAATGTGATTTTTTTTTCTCTTGTTTGTTTTTCTAATTTACCAAATGAGGGAATTGAATAGAAGAAAAATTTTTAAGACTTTTATATCCTTGATTATTATTTTGTTATAGAAGTAAATTGTGGTTGAGAATGCCATTTCTCCTCCTTATCTTCAATTTCCCTTCCTTTCCCAACAATTTGGTGAGAAATATATTCGGACCAAATTTCTCCTCCATTCTTTTCCTTTTTCTTGTCTTATTTTTGTCCAAACAATAGAAATCAAGAGAAATGCAATTCTCTTCCTTTCTTTTCCCTTGCTTTCCTTCAATCCAAACAAAGGTTTCAGACTAATTTGCAAAAGTACAAGTTAGATTTGGATCAAATTCTATACAATCAGCTCTACTTGAAATATGTTAACTTACTGCCTCAGACAGGAGAAATCTTTAAATGTATGTGTCACACCAAGGATGGATATTTTTAGCAATCAACTATGCCAGAAGGGCGATACATGTTACAGAAACTTACGTTTTGTTTTCATATCCAATGCCATTTTTATGGACATTCTAGGTTGGTTCATATCCATGTTACATTTGATTACTTCACAACTAGAGGTGTGCATCCTGACTCTACAGCATGCCCACGGCTACAGTTGGTGCTAGAATCATCATTGTTCGACAAACTGTTATATTCCAACGTTTGATAACAAAAAGACTAAATAATGTGCTCGGCTGATGAGTTTGAGAAGGATTCACTGGGTATGAAATAAAAAAAGGGTGATTGGTTATATATATCATTATAAGGATGATATTATAATATCAATTTTTCGATATTACTCCGTACTTTTAGTATGAGAGGAATGCCAATCTTTCATCAGCCACTTCATCTTTTTTTAACCTTTTATAATTAAATATAATTAATTAAATATAATCAATTAATTATGATATAATTAATTAAAATAATATTACAATATAATTAATTGATATAAAACAAAATTTTATTTCTCAATATTTTTAATAAACCAATCACATTAAATCAATAATAATAATAATAATTTCTTCGTTCAAACTAATCATTATAATTATCATAATTATATCTATTTCTATTCCTTATTATATTCAACGTCACTTTTATTACCATTACTCAATTTGAACCTAAGCGCCCCCTAATCTTACCCAATTACAACTAACAGAATAAGGTCACTTCCCACTACCCAATAGGAGGCCAAATTCCAAAGAATTTTCCCACACTTAATTTTGCAAGTCTTTCAAGAGAAGGCCCTGAAGACAAACACAAAAATAACCTGGAGTGGATCTTCTGCTCCCATAACTTTGTTCCCCTAAACATTTTCATGAATGGATGAGCTTGAGAACAGGAGAATAGAGTAGTGAGAACAGAAGACAATAACCCAAATTTGAATCTTTGAGTCCACACCTAGACCTGAAGATTCTTCAAGTGTCCAAAAATCCACACGTATCAGTAAGCATTAATGATGTATGGTGCCAAGGAAAGTTAAGATTCTGATTTAAATGGATAAATACATTAGATGGATAATATCTATGATTGTGCCAAAGAAAAACAAAGGCAAAGGCAACTAATGATCCGTCAATTACATGATACTCTACCCACCATCTGGTACTATTGGGACTTGAAATATACAACATGGTTTGTCTTATAGGGAAGTAAATTGCTATTCAACATCAAACAAAAAGTTCCAGTCCTGCTTAAATCCACAATGATTAACATTACAAATTAAAGAGTGATGCAAATCTTCTTCCCACTGTTTCTTTGACAAAAGATGAGATTGCTGACCTAAACCAGTTCAATCCTATTATTGCCTGTAACCCAGTTCAATCCCATTACTCGTATCACCCAATTCATTCACCATGGATGGTGTAACGCTCCCACTTTTTGGTTGGGTCATATATCTGCCCAAAATGAAATCACAAGATCAGGACATTAGTTGTTTTCCCCATAAAGGTTCATTAAAAGGACTTGATTGGGGTTAAGGGAGTGCGCACCTCCCATCTAGAGGCAGGAAATATGTGCTTGTTCTTTTCGTACCAGTGCCTCTCAACAACTTTACCAGCATGAGACTGTAAGACAAAAACATGATTTCAATACCATAGCCATGAAAATAATAGAAAGCTACAAGAAGTAATGCTGCAGATGCAAAATCCTTTTTTTTTTAATCACAGACAATGATAAAATAAGATGCATGCCTCATCTTTCTCTATTGTCGCATCGGCAATCGTCCTGACATCCTCGTGCACATCAAAGTGGAAAAGCTGACCAAAGGAGAACGAAAGAATAAAATTGACAAATCATTATGCTCATGACCTTCACATGATGCTATAGCTTAAATTCAATGAGCAGCAGTCCAGTATGCCAAAAGTTCAATTATATCTTGAAATCATGCTTGCTAAGAGCCTTAAAAGAAATCATTGCTTGGTGAATCTTAAAAAGCTAGGGATTATGTCCCAAGCAAGGTAGAATATTATCCAATATATAGTATGATGCTTGGGCAATCTTGTTCACCATCTTCAATATATATATTTCTTTTAAGAAACGGAGGAACCCGCAGCGGCTCTCCTTTGAATGCGTACTGGGTAAATCTTCGGATTGACACAATAGTTTGCAAATCACGCTAACCTGGTACTCCGTACTAGATAATCCCTATACGACAGGCTCAATCGAGAGAGTGCTCGTAGAGAGATTTGAACACATGACCTTTTGGCCCTATGCTCTCCCACTCCACCAACTCGACCACCCCTTAGGGGGCATCTTCAATATACCAACAAAGCATATATGGTATTTTTGCCCCACTGAGGTAATCGGATAGAACATGCATCGAAATTACCATAAAAAATTTTGAGGGAGATTTAAGAAACTGAGAATTACCGGTCCACTTTTGCCCCTAGCTTTGTTCACAATCAGCTCATAGAAACTGTGTTGCTAAAATTCCAGAAAATGGAGAACATAAAGTGATCCATTTTTAGTTATACCATAATAGTAATAACCAGACTTAATATGCAAGTTAAACATTTAAACTATCTCACATGGGGAATGATAAGGTCTTCCTTCACATAAAGCAAATTCTCTACAGAAGTTGTTCTGATTTCTCTAAACTCAGGTGCAAGTTGCTGCTGCACGGCGCGAAGAAACCCTCCAATGCTATCACCTTTGCGTACCTAAAAAGTATATTATTACAAATAACTACAGAAGCATTAATGAGTAAATAACAGAATAAAATTAAAAATTAGAATAGTAAATGTATCAATTAAATTTGAACAACCTTGATCGACCTTCTGTGTCCTGTTCCATCCCAATAACTGTAAGTAATCTCAAGAGGCTCATCTGAAAAAAAAAAAAAGAATTACGTTCACGTCAAAATGCTTTCCATGGAGGAGTATTAAACTAGACATGGGTAGGATTGCTTAATTACTTTTAATCTGTTCCTGCTCCCGAAGCCACTGTTTACGAAGCCTTTCACGCTCAGCTTGTTCCTCTGCCTCCCTCTCACTGAAATAGCACCCCTAGGTGCATGCGTTAGTCCCAAGCCTATGCAGAAAGAGAGAGGGAGAGAGAGAAAGAGAGAGAGGTCTCACACCTGTCAGGCAAAAAGCTAGTCTCCACTGTTGGATCTTTACCTAATTTCCCATGAACTAATCTTTCTGAAACCAAAGTTTCTGAAAACAGCATTACCATTTGAGAAGTAAAGCATTACAAAACACCAGCAAAGTTTCTTCACTAGAAAACCAACTAAAACTAATTAAATTATGGGTTGTAATTGCCTTATAAATTCAGAGTTCAAATGCCAAAGTTTAGTATTTTAACATAATCTACAGTGGTAAGTGATAATGTCAGAATCATCCAAAACATGCACATCAAAAGTACAGTCCTCTGGGACCTGTAATATATAACCTAGTCTCCAGAAAATAGGTTCAACATATGACAGACAAGAACCTTGTTAAGATTGAAACTAGAACATGGATCCATAATAATCGTGATATCAGATGAGTGTAGTTTCTGGGATATGTTAAGCGCAGCCAAAAAGTCAACACAGTCATGAAGGCTTACAAACTAAGATAAATAAGCAATCAAACACGCGACAAAATGCTTACTTGCTATTTTCAAATCTAAAACTTGGCATATGTAAGTCACTTCAGTTCAAAGTATAAATATTTCAACATGTTTACTCCCAGCCCTGTTCGCATCATCAAAAATTATACAAAACCATAAAGCTAAGGGTAAAAATATGCGTAATCTGGTTCTACACAACGTCTAATGGGAACCAAATAGAAAAAAATAACACTGTTCGACTTATTTAATTCAATCTTTAAAATTAGACATTTCGGAAACATTAAAGACTTGAAACCGTGAAAAATATATGCTTACTATTTTCCTCATCTTCTTCTTCACCTCCATTCTCAATATCATCCGAGAAGGACAATCGTGAGTTCCCTTTAGTCTTTCTCTTTTTACGCTTTGCTAATTGGAGCTCCTCCTCCCTGCACCATAAAAAATAAATTAAACAGTTAAAACATCCACAAAACAATCAAAACATAAGAACAATGGAAAAGTCAAAACTCACTCTTGACGTAGCTTTTCAAGCTTCTCCTTCTCTTCTTCTTCAATCTTGTTCTGAATATTAACTCTCTGAAACAACCAAGCACAGATAGAAATCAAAACTATTAATTATGTACTAGTATTAACCAATGAAAAACATCAACCGAATTCATAAAAACAAGATATCTACCTTCTCAACATACTGTTCTCGAGTAACAAGACCCACTGTTTCCTTCTTAAAAGCGGTCTCCAGAATCTGAACATACAAACAGCAATTCAACAACGAAAACCCACATGATAAACAGTATCAAATTTAACCTTTTTCTCGCAAACCACGCCCACTTCCTCTGAAACCTTACAATATGAAAATTGTCGTTAAGAAACCCTAGAATGTGACGACTGACTGACCTCAGAGGTACTTGACCCGAATTGGAGGAGACCTGGTTGGCCCTTGGCGGAGGCAGACTTAGTCCTGAGCTCCTGAATTTTTCGGCGCTCCGCCTCTCTCTGTTTCTCCAGCCGTCGGATCCTCACGGCATCTTGGGCCGTGCCCACGTACCCGTCTCCCATACCCGACATCTTCACCGCTTTCTCTTGTGCAATGGAACTGATGAGACGAGAAAAGAGAAACGTTTGATCTTTACTTCTTTTATTAAGTTATAGTAACTAAAATTTGTTTTTTAAAAAGTTAACTTGTTGTGATTGGATAAGTTGATAATGAATGTATAGAATGTGAAATATGATTTGAAGTAGGACCAGAGAATTCCTTACATTATCCACGCAAGACAACACAACAAAACGACCACGTTTAACTATTGACGAGACAGCCATCGTTAGAAACTTTTTCTCTCTCAAACTTAAGGTTAAGTAGATGTTAATTAATGAAATGGAATGCAATAGAACAAAATGACTTATAATGAAATAGAATGAGAGAAAAGTTGTTTGAGAGGGATGAAAGGATTCGTCTCATATTATAATGAAATGTTATTTGAAAGATGGATGAAATAGAATATAATATATAATAAATGACCATTATACTCATAATATTAAAATGATTGTTATAAAAGATTTAACGCTATGATTTTAAAACAGAAATTATGTCCAATTTAAAAGTGACGGTTCAAGTGACAACAGTAACAAATAATTTTTTATATATTTTTTATTTTAAAATATTAAAAGCTTTATTATTTTATAATTAATTATATACAATTTATTATTAATTACATAAAAATGTTATTAATATATTATATTATATTATATGTGATTTATATTTAAAAATAATTTATTTTGATTTTGATTTATATAGAAATATATACATTTGTCATGTTTGGTAGGTTGTTTTGAGAGTTTGAGTGAGTTTCTGATTGAGAATATGACACAAAATTAATCATCGAGTTTGTACCTTGAGATTGTTGGCTTGATTGGCTAGATATTAGTGTTTGAGTGGTTTGATGATGAGTCTGATATATTAAACCTGATTGAGATGAGTTTGACTGTATCATTTGAGGATAATAGACATGGGTTGAGGGATCAAAGAGTGTCGAGTCAAGCGAGGTTGAAATATTTGTGACTGAGGTACTGAAAATGGAGTTATGTAAGATTGAGCTAGTTGAGATGATTGATGATTTTCAGGTTTTCCAGCAAAGTGTGCTTGGTGTATTTGTGATTCAGAAGAACGTTGGTAAGATTGTCATTGAGCTGGCATCAAATTTGGTGAGATGTTTGGTCTTTGTAGAGGATGTATTGGAGGTGGCTTGCCAAAGAGAGAGCTTTCAGGATTTTGCTGTTCTTTCAACCATTTTTCATAGCATACCCTTCTGGAGTGTCCCTTTTTCCTGTAAGAAATACATTCAACATTGTCATTCCAATAGTATTCATCAGCTGCATGATTATTCCTCCCACAGAACCTGCAATTTGTAAACATGCCCCATCTAGTCATTCTTAATCCACCTTGCATTCGAGTATCTTTATTTCCAAAGAATTGGCTAGTATTTTGGTAGTTTGATAAGGCATTTGTGGAGAGAATTGTGTTGGAGGATATATATGGCTCGGGTAGGATTGGTTCTGAGGATAGGAATTCATCTGATGAGAATTTTGATTATTGTGAGGCAAATTTGGTGGATTCTAGTGGACTTGGACTTGTGCAGTTTTTAATTCAAGTGGGTTTTGAAACGTTCAGCTCTTTGTGTATACTCCTCCTTTTCTCTTCTATTCCCATGTCTCTCCTCATGCATTTCCAAAACATTGAAGACTTGCTCCAAGGTGACTAATTCTGGATCATTACTGAACTGCCACTCCACTAGTGCTGCACTTGCTTCAAACCTCAATGGCAATCTGCTTAGGAACTTATCTACCAACCTTTTTGTGCTTGTGTTTTCCCCAAATTCCTTCAGCTGCTGCACCAAACTTAAGAATCTGGCCTTTGCTGCTGACACACTTTCTTCATCCTTCATCGAGAAATTCTCAAAATTTCTCATGGTTGCTTGTTTCCTTAGCCTCAATGATTGAGCTGATCTCACATGCTCTACTTTCAGTGTGTCCCATAGTTCCTTGGCACTCCTACAACTAGCATGCCTCAGCAAAATTGATTCACTTACCACAGATCTCAAGAAGACAAGTGCCCTAATATCTTTATCTCTATCTTGGCTTAATCTTGTCAGATCTGCTTGAGTTGTGGTTCCAAGATCTTCAGCTACTCCTTCAGTTACTACATTCCAACAATCACTAATCCTAAGGCAATCCTCCACCCAAAGAGCCCATGCTTTGTAGTTTTCACAGATGAACACTGGTATATTTACCTGAACATTTTGCAAGTTCATCACAGAAGGATTCATACCTGTCATAGCTTTGATTAGTCCAGACTATGTGAACCTTGAAGCTCTGATACCACTCTTGAAGTTGCATTCTTGAAGATTGAAGAATGTACCTTCTACCAGCTGCTAAAGGACAAGCCTTTCAGGACCCTTAGAAACTTCCTACAACCACCTCCAGCACTGTTCACGTCTGCTCCAACAAGTTGGGAAAAATGCTGCTGTTATGAACTTCGAAATTGCTACTTGAATGTATCTCTGGATCTGTAAAAGTTACTTTCTCACAAGTTTTTGTGTGTATGATTAAAGATGTTGATGTATTTGAGAAATTGGTGCTACTCCTTTTTGGAATTCGTAAACAACTTCTATATTTTAGTGAAAACTTCCGTTTTGTATATGAAAACTACTTCAGCTATTCAATCATCAACTTGTTAGCTTCTAGAAACAAAAAACACAAATGGAAAATGGACATTGAAAATTGAACTGAACTGAAACTTGTGTATTGATGAAAGTTTTTTGTTTTTCACTTTTGCATACATGGAAAGAAAAAGAAAATGAGCTTTATATTAGCTCTAAAGCTTTCTGATACAATTTTAAAGAAACTGAAGGACAAAAACATGATCTGAAGAGTAAAAACTAGCCTAGTACAAGCCTTTCCTCATTTAGCAAAACACAAAAGCAACCAAATTGTCTTTAGCATAACAAAAACTGACTTCTTCAACAGCTAATAAAATCAAAACTTCAGGAGACAAAATCCTAACATTGCAAATTCTATTGTCAGCCAAGAAATTGAAATGTATGATGTACCAGCCACGCATGTTTTGTTTAACTCTAATAACTCTTAATTATACTAATTAATCTTCCTTGAATCTTGTTTCAAGATTTTTTCTTGTTGTTCTTCCTGCTCTGCATTTCTTCTTCTATTATGTTCTTCTTCACTATGCACATTCTGATATCTTCACAGCTGCTTCTTTCTTCTTTTCATCTTCCTTTTTGCATTGAGTTTCACCCATCAGGACCTGACCTTCATTCCATCGAACCATGCAACCTTGAATTATGCCAAGTATCATCATTTTCAACTTCTATTTGCTTCTGGAGTCCCTCAGCTTACCTTTCAGCCTTCTTTTCTTCTTAATCTTCATTGTCATTGCTAACTCTTCCACTATCTTCAATACTTCAGGCTGCACAAAACAATTTAGTTCAACATTTATCTAATGGGCTTTATTTAGTTACGGTGCAATCTTCAATCTGCTTGTTCATTAATTGGTTCCCATTCTTTCTTTTGCTTGCGGTTCTTTGTCGGGGGAACTGAAAATGTGTAAGTACATCTTCTGACTTCTAGCTTATGTAGTCATGGTTTTCACAATACTTCTTTTGTAATCGTAATGAAGAAAGCAAGGAAAAAAGATACGTATCCTTCCATTTAAAAAGATTCTTGTTTTATTGCCTGGTCTTGTCTTTTGTTGGGAAAAATAAAAACTATTTTAAGTGTTGTGGCTTTTGGGTTTAGATTGGTTGCTTATTTCTTGGAACGGGACGAAAGAATCCCTTACCAAGCTTGTTTCTGACTTGAACAGTGCAAAACTGGCCAATGATGTTGGTAAGATGCTGTCAACCTCCATGAGCTTTATGGTATGTCATTCATGATCATTCTATGTTGTTAATTTTTCTGTTTTACTTTTGAATTGGGCAGATGTTGTTGTAACTCCTTTTATTTACATTGATCAGGTGAAGGCCTCATTAACAAGTATAACTGGGATCTACGCCCAAAACTCTTGGATCAGCAAGGGTGGAGCATTTATTGGAGAAATCAGGTTAGGAAGTTTTTGATCTTCAGTCATAGTGTGTTAATCTCTGTTTGTGACTATTTAAAAACAGGTTGGGAAGTTTTTGATCTTCAATCATAGTGTGTTAGTCTCTGTTTGTGACTATTTAATCTTTCTTCTTTATAATATGTTAGTCTCTATTTGTGACTACTTAATCATTCTTCTTTATATTATTTTAGCCTATTTGTGACTATTTAATCATTCTTATTCTCTGTTGTTCAGCAGCATATTGCAAAAGCTATACATTTGCCATTGTAGACTACTCAAATTGTGTTTGATGTAAAAACTAAATCTTTATGTTCTGTACATTAGCAATATCTCCACAAAACATCTTATAGTTGGTTGTTAGAATGGATGAGAGATGTTACCCTTTGTGACAAGCTAGAGAATTTTGTCTTGAAATCTTTTAAAGTTAAAACTGTATAAGATACCAATAAATTCTATAGTAATAGCATAATTATCACTAAGGAAAGTAAATGAATGATGATTGTTCAAGTTATGAATTGCTCTAGCTTTATTTGATTCATAATTATTGATTTCCAAAACAAGATCTATAGGTGACTTACCTTTTGCTTTAGGATGCCACCGTTTTATTTCATGTCAATTTGTTCTAAATGCTTATTAATCTTTTGCCCATATATTCTAAAAAAGTTTATTTAATGCCATTATGCTTCCATTGTTCATGTATAATGTAAAATGAAGTTTTCATGTGTATTTTTACTTGAAAGAATCTTACTTTTTGTTTATTAGACTATGTTGGCCAAATGCTTTTGTCATTTGCAAGTTCAATCACAAGTTTATGACGTCCATCAACGCACAATTCTATCTGAGGTTTTGATTTACCAACTTGCCTACTTGTGTGGGTTAGGATTTTTCTTTGGATTTTAAGTTGGCTTATCATGTACAAATTAAAAAGTCAAACTCTCCATTCTTTCTTCTCTTGGTGTCTACAATATGCATTGTTAAATAATTTTTATAGTGGGGAACAATTAAAAGATTTTAGCTGCAAGTTGGTTATTCTTGGGCATTCTGAGCAGAGACACATAATTGGGGAAGATGATCAAGTGCAAATCTTATGTTGAAGGAATAATCAAGATAACATAATAGAAATGTATATTCGACTTCGAGCGCAAGGAACAAACACGAGAGAATAGTAGAAGGAAAGAAAGATACACATAATTGAAGAGAGAGATAGAGAAAACAACATTTCCATTCGATTAGGACATACTGACATAGCCGTTACAATTAATCTTAAATACAACTGATATACGATTCAGTAGTTCTTGGCACATGGATATAAAGCTTCACTTTATTTAAACGCAACATGTAGTGTTTAACATCTAACGACTGGTGAACTTTTGTTGTTCATTCTGTCATAATCTTCTTCTTCATTTACCTCTGCAACAATTCCTTTCCCCTTAACATTCCTGTCAACCAAATTGATTTCTGGAAAATGTTTTTGAAGATCAAAGAGATATTCCCATGTTGCGTTGGCGTCATCTCCATCTGACCATTGAATTAGCCACTGAGTTATTGTGTGATTGTTTCTTTTAGTCATACATCTTCCCAGTACTGCCACTGGCACTCATTCGACTAGAGTGATAAATTCAGGTAATGACGAAGACATTCTGCCTTGCTCCATATTAGCTTTCTTCAATTGTGACACATGAAACATAGGATGAATCAACGATCTCGATGGTAACTCTAGTTTATATGCCACCTTCTCAATGCGTTGTATCACTTTATACGATCCATAATAAAGCGATGACAATTTTTGATTGCTTGTTCTTTACAAAGAATGCTACTTATATGGTTGTAGCTTTAGTAACACCATGTCGCCAACCTAGAACTCCCTTTCGGATTGTCTAGAATTTGCGTATTGCTTCATCCTATTTTGGGCTCTCTACAAATGGAATATCATCACATTAGTTATTACTTCTCTGTTTTGCATAACCCAATCCACTTCTACCACCTTTGAATCTCCCGCTATATAAGATGTATAAATCGGTGGTGGGTAACCGTATAAAACCTTAAATGGTGTCGAATTGATGGATGATCGATACCTCGTATTATACCACCACTCAGTCAATGCTATCCACTCACTCCATCGTTTGGTTTCTTCACCACAGAAACATTGTTGAGGAATAATTCTATTATATCACAAGCAGAATATGGATGTTTAACTGGAATGAAATGGGAATATTTCGTAAATCTATCCACCACCACAAAATGACATTCTTCCCTTTCGACATAAGAAGTCCTTCAATGAAGTCGATGCTAACTTCTCTTCAACTTCCCTCTGGTATTTTAATAGGCTACAGAAAACCTGGACAAGCTGAACTATCCTATTTGTTCCTCTGACAAATCATGCATGCCTGAAGATAATTCCTCACACCCCGAGCCATCCCCTTTTAGAAGAACATATTTTGCAATTTCTTTATTTGCCACTGTACCTGCATGTCCTTTTACTGATTGCGATGATCTGTCGCCGAAGCATTTGGCTAGCTCCCAATACTAAACGACCCTTCCATCTCAACAGACTCTCCTTCCATTCATATACCCCTACCTTCATGTGTTCTGATTCCAACTATTTAATAATTTTCCTAATTGCTTGGTCCTCCTCCCAACTCTTCTTAATTTCTTCTAATAACTCCCCCAAACTTGTGTTACCATTAACATCAACATTTATGTACTGGTTATTCGAGAAAGGGAATTTACGACGGCATTCTCCTTTCCACTTCGATACTGCACTTCGAAGTTGTAGCCAAGGAGTTTCGGAAGCCAAGACTATTGGAGTGGAGTCGATAATCGTTGCTCTAATAGGTATTTAAGACTCTGATAATCTGTTTTGACAATGAAAGGCTTGCAACTCAAATAATGGTGCCAATACCGGATGGCTTTGATTACCGCCATAAATTCTTTTTCATAAGTGGACAATCCTTAATGTCTTTTAGTCAACAACTTATTAAGGAAAGCAATTGGGGTGGCCTTCTTGCTGCAAGACGACACCTATCTCCTATCCGTTTATATCAGCCTCCACCACAAAGGGTTTTGAAAAATTCGGCAAATCTAACACCAGAGCTAATATAATTGCCCTTTTTAGTGCTTCAAAAGCATTTTTCTCCTCTTATTGTCAATTCCAGTTAGCTATTTGTTCCTTCTTTAATAAATCTATCAGTGGCTTGGCTATTAATCCGTATCCTTTAATAAATCTTCGGTAATACCCTGTAATACCTAGGAAACCCCTTAACTCTGTAATCCCTTTAAGTTTCGACCAATTTTCTATCGTCTTAACCTTACAACTGTCTATCGTGACTCCTTCTAAAATTGTATACCCTAGATACTCAATTTGAAGTGCCCCAAAAACACATTTACTTTCCTTTAAGAACAACTGATTGTCCTTCAAAGTTTGCATGGCCACCGAAATGTGTTCAATGTGTAGTTGCAGCGATGGGCTATAAATGAGTATATCATATAAAAAAACTAGAATGAAATGATGCAAAAATGGCTTAAATAATTCGTTCATTAGTCTCTGAAATGTTGAGGGAGTGTTTGTCAAGTCGAATGGCATGACCAAAAACTTGTAGTGACCCTTGTGCGTTCTGAACATCGTTTTTGGAATATCCTTTGGCTGCATCCGGATCTGATGGTACCCTGAATGCAGGTCTAACTTGGTGAACTAGCTAGCCCTCATCCAACAGTTCTTTAATTAATGGTATCATAAATTTGTCCTTTACGGTGTATTTATTAAGTTCCTAGTAGTCCATACACATGCGTCATGTATCATCCTTCTTCTTTACCAAGACAATAGGTGATGTGTAAGGTTCGTAACTGTGCTGAATGAACCACTTTTCATGAGATCCTTCACTGTCTGTTCTATCACGTCTTTTTGTGTTCTAGAATATTAGTATGGACTCACATTAATTGTTTCAACCCCTTCCTTCAAAACAATATGGTGATTGTGCTTGCGGTCTAGAGGGAGTTGATTAGATTCCTAGAAAATTTTTGCGTACTCTGACAAGATTGCATTGATCTCATCAAATGCACTCCACTGTTCATCCTTCAACCTCATTTGTTGCAATTGAAACTTGATAGGTGTTGTTAGTTGTAACATGAACAACTATCCTTCTACTAGTATGCGCAATAGTTTCTACAATTCCTCACTTGAGAGGACCTGAGACTTCCCTTCTGGATTTCCGTAAAGAGTTATCAGCCTTCTATCCCATTAAAATGTAATCATCCGGTCTCTAAAGTTATACAGCACGTCGTTTAATCCAATCAACCATTGTACTCCTAGAATGACATTACAACCCCCAATGACAAAACCAATGCGTTTATGGCGAATCGAGCCCCTTGCATTGTCCATGCAAAATTTCTACAACGTTGATGACATTTCAACTATAGTCCACCGCCTACTATTATAGATATTGGTTCTATCTCCTGTTTGCTGCACCCTCCTTTTTTTATGAATGATGAATCCACAAAGTTATGTGTACTGCCATTATTGATCAGAATGTGGATTTGTCGTCTTTGATACATGCCCACCACTATCATTTGTTTGAATTCCATATTCCCGAAAATCTCAACATAGCTTGCATAGAAACTATAGGACAATCGTTTTCTCTTGGGTTTCCCCTCCAACTCTTCCTCTTATGGTTCAGTTGAATTTTTCCCACTATCGTCCTCTCTAAATATCACTTAAAATTGTAATTTCCTTTTCTTACATTTATGGCCCAAGGTGTATTTCTCATCACACTAAAAACAGAGCTCTTTTGCTCTCTTCTCATTGAAATCTCTATACTAGTTTGCCATTGTGGTTTAAATGATCTTACCGAAGATAAGGATTGTAATGTTGCCATTGGTGTCAGCAATAGTCCTTCCAAACTTGAGTTCCTCATTATATTGGGGGCTGGCTGCCCCCGCGAATGAAAGTTGGAATGATCGCCAATATTCATGTTCTTTGTGGCATTGCTTTCAATAGAGTATTGCCCGTAGATATCAGTATGGCTTCTTGCTTTCGAACTAGCGTATATGCCTGATGCAAGGATTTTGATTCATGTAGCTTCACCGTCACACCAATTTATGGTCAAAGTCCTTTAATAAAGAGCCTAACTAAATATTCCTCTGGTAATGACAGCCGGTTAGAATGGTGATCAAACAGTGCACAATACTCCAATACCACTCCATCCTGCTTTAAATCCTTAAAATTGGCTACTGTATCATCAAAAATTTTCTGGTCAAATTATTGTTTAAGTACCTTGGTGAATTCATCCCAGCCAATTACCTTCATCTTGTTACAGTTTTTGACGTATAGTTGATACCATTCTTGCGCACGCTCATCCATATATAGAATAGCAACACTCACCTTCGTTCTTTCTGGAGTTTGTTCATAGAAAAATATTGCTTACAACGATAAAGCCATAGTTTGACATTCTCATTGTCAAACGATGGAAATTCAATTTGATTCATCCTCACCGGTACCACATTTTCATCTTCCATCAATCTCTCAGAGCTACTCTGAGATATCAGATTTACTGTTCCAACGTCTCCTCCTATTGTTTGCAACGTTTATAGAATCGTGTTCTTTAATTTCGTCATTTCTTTTTCTACCTTTTTTGTTCTATTTTGCATCTCTGAGAACATACGCTCGCTCCTATCCTATGATTCCAAAAACATCCTCTCCATTAACCCCTTCAAATTTTCCTCTACCTTACGTAGTTTTGCACTTCTTGTGCTCTCAGCCATGGTTGTCTCCTAGATTCGGTTGCTCTGATACCAATTGTTGAAGGAATAATCAAGATAACAAAATAGAAATATATATTCGATTTATAGAACAGGGAACAAACACGAGAGAATACTAGAAGGAAAGAAAGATACACAAAATCGAAGAGAGAGGGAGAGAGAGAAAATAACATTTCCATTCAGTTATGATATACTGACATAGCCGCTATAATTCAGCTTAAATACTACTGATATATGATTTAGTAGTTCTTAGCATAGGTTTGCAAAATCGGACTTCATTTAAATGCAGGATATAGTGTTTAACATCTAACGACTAGTGAACTTCTGTCGTTTATTCCGTCATCGTCTTCTTCATTTGCCTCTGCAACATCTTGGTTGTTTCTAACCGTTGTGCTAGTTTATGCACCATAGTTTGAACTTGAATCAAGTTTTATGAAATAATAGTTTATAGGAAAGAATGTTGCTTCTGCCTTGAGCCAGCGTTTAGGGGTTATAGCTTGTATTGGTGAACTGTTGGAAGAATGAGAAATGAGGAAGACTTTTGATTTATGCTATCTATGACTAAAGGCGTTTGCTAGTACACCTAAGGTTATTTTTCCTTTTGTTTCTCAGTTTTGAAAGATTCTAAAAGGAACAATTCCTTTCCATTGTATTCATATGTTATATCCAGTGTTGAGTAGTCAAAAATTGGGGCTCATCCCATAATCCCACATTGAAAATTTGTGGGAATGGTGGAGATTCCTAAAGCCATAAAAGGAGCCTCCCTCCTTAGTTAAAAACTTCCCAAAATTGTCTTTCCTTAAGACAAAAATTCCTTCTCTCCTTTAGTAATATTTCACCTATATTATTTCTTGAATAGTGAAATATTAATTTAGTAGTGTTCAAAGAAGTAGGCATAATTGGCTCGTTAAATTCTGATGTTCTTTGTTTTTCTATTTAATATCTATTATCGAGTATAATTGTAGTGAATTATTGTGTTATTTAATTATATGTCTACGAAAATTATGCCTAAGAGGTTGAGTTTTAAGTCGGACCATTTGTGGCCCCTCCAACCTTTCCTGAGAATTTACCTGGTGTGAGTTTTTAGTATAATCGTTCATACACTATTCATCTTGGCAATAGTACTCAAAGTGAATTTGTTATTATTGGTGGAAATTAACATGAGTTCTACAACAATAACAAATTCACCTTGTGCACTATTGCCTTGGTGAATAAAGTGAATGATTGTACTGAAAAATCACACCAGATAGATTCCCATGAAAGACTGGAGGGGTTACAAATAGTCCCACTTAAAACCCAATCTCTTAGACATAATTTTCCTAGACATTTAATTTAATAACACAATAATTCACTACAACTATACCTGACAATAGCTATTAAATAGACAAATAAAAAATACTAGAATTTAATGAGGTTTGGCCAATTATGCCTACTTCCTTGAACACTTCTAAATTAATACAAGTGAAATATTACAAAAGTAGATAAGGAATTTTTGTCTTAAGGAAAGACAATTTTGGGATGTTTTTAACTAAGGAGAGGAGGCTCTTGCTGTGGCTTTAGGAACCTCCACTATTCCCATAAATTTTTGATGTGGGATAATGAGATGAGTCACAATTTTTGACTACTCAACAAATTTCGACCTTGGCGAATTTCACTTTTTCAAATCTCGCATAAAACTCATCTTTAGTAGTGTCTTCAAATGTACTTCAAAGCACCCATCTTTAATTTTTAGCAACATTGATCAAGTTCGAACAATGTTGGAACTTGATTGCAATCACCATCTTTGTCAACATATCAACAGGATTCTCAGTTGTCTTAATCTTCTGGATTGCTACTCCACCTTCTTTCACAACCTCTGATACAAAGTGATAACGAATATCGATATGCTTTGTCCTTGCATGGTAACCCTGGTTCTTTGTTAAAAGGATAGCAATTTGACTATCAAGTACACTTTGATGAGCTTTTGTCGAACCCCTAATTCACCAAGCAATGTATGAAGCCAAATTGCCTCTTTATAGCCTCTGTAGTTGTCATATACTCTACTTTTGTAATCAACAAAGCAACTGTTGACTGTAAGGTAGTCCTCTAACTGACTGGTGCCTTTGCAAGAATAAACACATAGCCAGTAGTTGATCGACATCTGTCCAAATCACCGACATAGTCGGAATCACAATATCCGCCTACACGTTGATTGTCTTACTAATCCCGTAGAAATACCAAACCAACATTTACGATGTTTAAAATGTGTTGTAGAATCTATTTCACAGCTTGCCAATGTTCCTTTTCAGGATCATCTATATACCTGCTTACAACCTTAACTGCCTGTAAAATGTCAAGTCTTGTATACACCATAGCATATATTAAGCTACCAACAACATTTGTATATGATACTTTTGACATATATTCCTGTTCTGCATCATTCTTTGGACGCAAAGATGTACTGAGCTTGAAATAAGGAGCTAACAGAGAACTGATAGACTTTCACTTTTCTTTCAGGCTAAAACATTTTATTACTTTTCTTTTATATTGTTTCTGAGTCAAACAAAGTCTCCCCATTTCTTTATTTGTGCTTATTTCTACACTGAAAATGTTGTTGACTTTGGTAGTACAATTTGATGTGAAACTAGTTCAATTGGATGTAAAAACTGCTTTTTTACATAAAGACTTAAAGGAGAATATCTATTGCCTAAATGAATAAAGTGTTGTGGAACCAGTTGGGATAACATTGTTATTGCTTACAAGCCTGCATGGGCTATTGGAATTGGTAAAGTGGTCACACCATAGCAGGCTTAGAAAGTACGCATTGTTGTCCGTGATTAGCTTAAAAAGAACATATCAAAAGAAGTTGCATAAAAAAGACGTATTATGTATAGAGGTATCTCTTGAATGATACCTCTTTAATTTTCACTTGCTTTAAACGTGGAAAGCATATGTTATTTTGCCCTTGAATAGAGGAAAGAATTTGGTTATTCTGAACTCCCATCTTTTTCTGCCACGAGTTGTTTGTCCTAGTTCTTAATTCTAGACTGTGGGAGACACTGGATTTTTGGGGCTAATTGGAGTCTAATTCGAGTCATAATGTGTTTCATGTACCAAAGAGAAAGTCACATCGGTGGTTAAAGCGTAATGCTTTGTGAAAAGTTTGGTTATTCCTTTCCTTTTATTGTTTCATATAATCCAATAATGGTTATTTTTAGGCTCTATAAAAGGAGGCAATTGATCTAAACTTACAAATCAAGATGTTGAAGGTTTCCTAGTTGGTGGTGCATCCTTTGTAAATCAACAATACATGCATCTCATACAACAACATTTATGTGAGACAAATGCATATTATTAATGTATATAGCAACGAAAGCATAACCGACACATACCTCCACCCATTACTTCACCGATGTCCCAATGTCTCTGATAATTTTGAATCTTCTAGCCTCACTCTTACACGATACGATAGTGTCAATTTTGACGTGTTAGAGGATAGGGACCCAAAACTAGTTTTTAAACCGTTTCAACACCTCTGCCTATCACAGAGGAGAAAACTCAGAAGCATGGGCATTAACGTTTATGTGATAAAGAGGGTAATGCATTAAATGGACCACAATCTCTACAGTAGTAAGAGTAGGTAGATTTAAAAAAAACTTACATTCTCCCACTTGGTCCATTTTACCTACTGGATCCCGCTTTCGGAGCCCAGCATTTGGAAACAATTAACAGTCAAATCACATTGCAATTTATTAAAAAAAACAATTTAACGCATACGCGAAAAAATCGATAATCAAATCGGCCTGATTTATTTAAAACCATTTCGGTCATAAAGATGCAAACATTATTGCACACATCAGAGTTTCGGTAATCACTTGGGCCCATTATAGAATACGATGTTTGTTTTCACAATATCTTTACATTTTAAAAACCACCCCTTTTGCTTTAATACAAAATACAAACTACACGTGATACCATTGAATGCTTATGCTTCGAATGATTCCAAAATACAAAAAGTTCCTGAACTAACTTAATTACAAAAGTCTTTAACTATCTTGGAGTTCCAATGCCTTGCAAGGATCGCTAATCTTCTCTTTTTGCACCTGAGGAGGGAAGCGTGGGGTGAGCTACACAGCTGAGTGGCTAATATATTTATAGCCATTGGCAATTGATCAAAGTCAAGCATATGTATATATATGTCTAGCATTTATACTTTATTTAAGCAATATAAACATTTATAAAATTTAGCTCCTAACACATAACACTCAATATGCTTCATACTTGACAATTTAAAATGCAATGCACCACAAACAGCTCGAGGATTTCATGAAATAGAACGAGGAAACCAAAGTTTACCCCATGAACAGAATGAGTTCATTTTTTGAAGCTCATATGCCACAACCGGGCAGCCGGGAGAAGGCTCTTGTCAATGTGCATGTGACGAACAGAATGGTTCCACTCTCGCCCAAACAGAAGCATATAAATATGCTCAAATCATTTTATCAAATGCTTTCATACTTTTCATTTATACAAAATGTCATGACAAATATCAAGGCATAACATTGATCAAATCACAATTCATTTATATCACATATTCACACATGGGCAAGAATTTGCCCAATCACACAATAACTATAAATACATTACCCACCTCATTTCCTTTCAAAAATCCAAGTCCAGGTTGTCTTTTTCCTTGCTCTTGGGTAGGATTCTGTTAGTTCCCTAAAACAACCCAAGTTTCATTCAATAGGAATCTAATAGAGAATCCCAAAATGAAAAATTACTAAAATTGATTCTAGAATGCTTAAACCCAAGCGTTTCTAAACTCCATAGACTAAAATCCTTCCAAAAATCCAAAAGATCAAAATGGTCTTACCTTGATTCTTCATTAATTGAAGAGATCTTTAGCTCAAAGCGAAGCTATTCTCTTCCTCTTCCTTTTTCCTTTCTTGAACAACTCCAAAATCTCTCTTAAAGGTTAACACAATTGAAACCCTAGCTTGTTTTTCTCTTCTTTCTCTCATTCTCTTCTTCTCTTTGCATTTCTCTCTCTTTTTCATTACATTCTCTCTTTTCCCTTAAATTTTCGTTCTTTTCTTCTACTTATCTTTCTATTCACATTTTTCTTCTTCATTTATAAGCAAAACAACACTTCTTCTTCCAATTATGCCCTTAATCATTGAGAATTGTCCCATTTGCCCTTCCATTTATACCTTATGTCTTTTATACTTAAGTATCTTGCCAAAAGCACTATTGAATATTCTGACATAACTCTTTCTTCTAAAAAAGTGTTCTCCCTTGTCTTAAGTTTCCAATGACACCAAAATCAATCCATTTGGTTCAGTGATTTGAAAGATACACTTCAACATTTTTGGATTGCACTTGTCCAAGTTAATATACTAGGCACAACTTCTATCCGGAATTTAAACATCATAGAGATTGGATTAGATTCCAATTTCTTCATACCATTTGTAGCTCCATGTCTCTAGTTTATCACAAATCATAAATCATCTTGTTTGGAGCTCCACCGATCCAGAAATCATCAAAATACTGAGGTGTATTTAGTGGAATAACACAAGTTCCTATTATTTAATAACACACTCACTATATCAGCCCCACGTTTTTCACTCAATATTTCTCACATCATTTCATATGGCTATGATTTTTTTTGGCTGAGATGTAGAGAAATGTCTTATGAATCCAATGGTTCAAGAATCAAGTCATTTGAGTGTCTAGAGAAGAAGTTATGGCCAAAAGAATCAAACCTGTTTTTGTCCTCAGTTATACTGAACCCATTTCATGGAAATAGCCATAACTTTCTTTAGAAATTTCTTATTAAAGTGTTCTTTAAATGGCTCAAATAAGGACTTCAATATATACAACTTTCATGAAGACCACAAAGATAGATTTTATCGTTTGATGGGTCAAAAATGAAACAGAAGATAGACCAGGTGAAAACACAGAAGAAGAAAAACATAAAAGAAGATGACGTCATCACAGAAGAAACAAAAAGGCAGAAGAAGTAAAACACATAAGAAGATGACATCATCACAGAAGAAGATGACATCATCACAGAAGAAACACAAAAGAAGAAGATGACGTCATCACAGAAGAAGCGAAAAGGCATAAGATACATCTTTACTCTTGAACATCTTCCCTTATAAGGACTATAATTTTCGACTCCAATGTCCAAAATTCATGTACTATATACCGTTAGAAAGATAAAAGAAAGATCTATAACTTTCATGACCTTGAAGATAAATTCTATATTCTGATGGGTCTAAAATAGAACAGAAGATAGGTACAAAGTAGACTAATGAAAAAGACAGAAGAAGTGGAAAAAGACAGAAGAAGTGGAAAAATTGCTACAACTTTCCCTACAGATATTAGATTAAGGTATTCTTTATATGATTCAAAAGAGGACTTCAAGATCTACAACTTTTATGAAGCCTCAAAGACAGGTCTAACATGGAATAGGTACAAAGTAGACTAATGAAAAAGATAGAAGAAGTGGAAAAAAGACAAAAGAAGTTGGAAAATTGCTATAACTTTTCCTACAGATATCGGATTAAGGTTTTCTTTATATGGTTCGAAAGAGACTTCAAGATCTACAACTTTTATGAAGATCACAAAGACAAATTTTATCGTCTGAAGGGTCTAAAATGGAACAGAAGATAGGCTAGGCGAAAACACAGAAGAAGCAAAACATAGAAGAAGATGACATCATCATAAAAGAAACAAAAAGGCAAAAGAAGCAAAACACAGAAGAAGATGACGTCATAACAGAAGAAGCAAAACACAGAAGAAGATGACGTTATCACAGAAGAAGCAAAATACAGAAGAAGATGACGTCATCACATAAAAAATACAGAAGAAGATGATGTCATCACAGAAGAAGCAAAACACAGAAGAAGATGACGTCATCATAGAAGAAACACAGAAGAAAATGACATCATCAAAGAAGAAATAAAAGGCAGAAGAAGCAAAACATAGAAGAAGCAAAACATTGAAGATACAAAACATTGAAGAAGCGAAAAGATAGAAGATACATCTTCCTTTACAAGAACTATAACTTTCAGTCTAGAAGTCCAAAAATTCCATACTATATATCATTGGAAAGCTCAAAGAAAGATCTACAACTTTCCAGAAGACAACTTTCTTTAATCTAGCCTAGATGCATCCAGAATTTCTCTCGAATTTAGAATACGAACTTTACATTCATCCACTAATGTACTACACTCAATTCTCAACTTCATGTCAAATTTTGAGATTCTTAAAGATAGAATTTAAATTCGATGTCTTCATAAGAAATGTAGCCCTATGTTTCTAGTTTAATCTCAATTAAGAATCATCTCATTTGGATAACTAGAAAAAAAGTTGTGGCTAAAGATTGAAGCATATGCCTTGAATATTTTCCAGATCAACCACCCATTTTGTTTCACAATCTTTCCTTAACACAACTCATACTAAGATCACCTTTTCTACTTCATTTACTCCTCATTCTCAACTCCATCTCAAATCAATATCATCCAAAGAAAAATATATAGTTCATGATTAATCATGAACACCAACAACAGAATATACACATATGTACATATCCTTTAACAACTTACTACACAAATTCAACTTCATTTTTCTTTCATTCTACTTCTAAGTTTCACCTTAATTCTTCTCATTTCAAAATCTCTTATCCACCAGAAACACCAAAGTAGAACATGAACATATCCACATTTCTCATTTATTAGTTCTAGTCTTCTAAGAAAAGTTCAGGGTCCAACAACTCTCCCACCTTAAAGGATTTCGTCCTCGAAATTCTTACCTGAGTGATTAACCAAATGGAGGTAACATTGTCTTATATTTTCCTCAGTCTCCCTAGTAACTTCTTCACTTGAATAATTGCCTTTAAAGGATCATAGTCAAAAGACTCACTCTAGCTTTCAATAACTCATTTAATCATTCACTTTCTTAACAAGTTTCTCATTAGGTTTCGGATTACTCACACTTTTCCCAATTCCTGTGTCGATAACATCAAAATCAAATCATGTTGATATCTCTTATGTCCATCTCACTTTACTCCATACCTTCGATATTGGTCCACTAATTCCTTTATCTCTTTATTAGGTATACATATTTCTCCTTTTTTATCACAAAGCTTCATCTTCCAATTTAAACTCGAAATTCAGATCTACTTTTAATTCCTTAATAAGATTCTCAATTCCTGAGTCCTTAATTTGGGATAAACCAAGCCCCACATTCTATGCTTCTTTTTA
>JANIJH010000225.1:70800853-70812264 GCA_024520975.1 Erythroxylum areolatum | reverse complement strand
AAAAATATTGCAAGTTCAAAAATGAGCAATCAAATTTTGCTCAAGAAGAAGAAGAAACTTTATTTTAAAATTGGAGATAGGTGCTCCAATACTATTATTTGCAAGATTGATGAGAAGTGCATCAATAATTGAAGTTTGACGAGAAGTACATCAACAGTTGCAGATTGGTGAGAAGTGCATCGTCCATTGAAGAAAAGTGCTTCAAATTATCTATAATTTTGAATCAAGAGGGAATGTTAAATATTAATTCAAAATTATTATTTTTATTGATTATGTGGCCATGTTTATCTATTTAGTTAGTTGTGAAGTTTGTGGGGTAGTGAGCCTTTTCTAGATTCCCATGTTGTTCTCCTAATTGTTAACATTTAGGAAGGTTAATTTATTTTTATGTTTATTTAAGACTGTCATTATTTTGAGTTCATACGAAAAATCAGTAAAAGGTTTGGCTTTTGTTATCTTTCTTTCTCTTTTTTTTCAAAAAATCCGACAATCTCTTGTGCTTGTGTCCTGTCAGTGTTATTTTCTATGTCTTTTTAGGAGTACACAAATGGGGATTAGTAAAATCGATCTCTTTACTGAAGGAGATTTTTAATGACAAAACAAACGTTGTGGAATGCCAACTAAAGCTATGCTCCAGCTATATTTACCTATGCACAATATGCCCCCGATACTCTAAATGGCCTGTATCCTATTAATCTGATCCTCAACTTTGCGCTCTGTCCTTAATATGATCGACTTTAATGTCCTTTTCTTCACCTTGGAAAATAGTGGTGTCGTTTAAATAAAATGTCTATTTCACTCCAAGCGGTGCGTACCCCTTTGTGAACCATATAAACAAGTCCAGTGTAAAAAGCAAGAAACTGGACATACACTGGAAAGAAAAAGGTGGGTTCTTTCAATGACTTCTTCCACTAAAAAGGGTCATTTAACTTGAGAGCTTTGGTTGTAATCTTGATGATATGGTCTCTTGCACTGCTGTCTGATAACAAGAATATAATAACCTGGCATCAATTCTTGAGTGTGCATTGGCTAAAGGAAAAGTTAGTTAAGTAGATTCTACACTCAAGGCATATATTCCACATCCAGACTGTTATTTAAAGCAAAGAAGGCCGCCACTCCCAGCATGAATTGTTTTTGAATGAAGAGATGGAGTGGGTTTATGCCAGAAGAAGAGGTCCTGAGTGGAAACAGGGCTGGACAGGCCAGACCTTGGCATCCATTTCTGCACCTCCTCTCCATTTGATAATGATCTTCGGCATTGTAGTTGTTTTGCTTTGGCTCTCCCAATACACAGGCTATAGGGCTCAGGTGCAACACACAGCAATCAATTTGCAGCTTTTGTTTATCATATTGCCTATGTTGGTGGTGCTGTGGATGGCTTTCTACTCTACAAATTGGCTGCTCCATTATAAGCTTCAACGTCCGCAGCGTGATTCTGTACCAAGCCCTGGTGGCTCTTTTCCTTGGAGTGTCGCCATCTTTGTGGGACTGCTCTTAGTGTTGGTTTCTTACCAATCTTCATTTCATTCCAAGTGGTTTGGACCTCTTCAGATGTCTCGTTAACCAGCATAAATAGCTAAACCAGCCCAACAATGTAAAAACTAAATAAAAAGTCGGAATCATGTAGACGTTGAAGTCGTGTTCTTTGTCAACCAGAGTATGTCTTTTTTGGTCTAACATCAATTTCTCTAATTAGCAGATCCATCCTCATGGAACTCAAATGTTAGAATCTCGAATCAGAGGTCACCAAACAGATTTCAGAAAATCACTGAATACACCCAAAAGAGTTGATGTGAGAAGCGTACCTCTCAAGTACTAAGTCAAACTTGTTGATCATCATGGATCCATTATGGGTCATGTATGTACAAGATTGAATGGCAAAATACCAAGGGATTTCTTCTTGGATGCTTGCTTTTAGTGTAGGTAATATGAGACTTAGCATATACCCATAACTTTCTTGCACTGAAACCCATGCCTCTCGATTTTTCTTTTACCAAGTCATACGTATTTGTTACAAAGGTTTCTTACATACCGAACTCATACCGAATTGACCTCTACTCTTTTTACACGTCATCTCACTTTAGTTCGCTTAAGGAAAACTCAACCTTCTTGTGTAATTATTGACTATAGAACCTTATTCTCAATCGTCTCACAACTTTCAAAGTATTTAACTCTTCATATTTGAGTGAGAATACTATGAAAATATAAAATAATCATAACAACAATAAACACACAAGAGCTACGACAAAAATTAATCTTTTTTACTTTTCTAAAAATATGCAAAAGAATGCTCTCTTTTAATGTGTTATCTTTTTCTCTATCAATAAGTTATGTATAACTTTACAATTTAGAATCTTAATTGAATTAAACTTCTCTAGATCTCCTATATCTTTATCAAACCAAATCACACTAAAGAAACACCTCATCCAAATAGGAATTTATTTAATAGGATTTAGCTACATTTAACAAAATAAGAGATTACATTTAATTAAGAAAAATACATCCATACTTGATCCTCTCACATAATCTTTATCTTTTAGAGCTGATGTATATTTACTGTGATCTTATATGTCAAATCATCTAAGGGTTGATTTCTATCCACTGATGATAAGTCATCGAAGTTCAAAGCGTCTAATTCAATACATACCGATGTCAAGTCTATTAATCATGGTCCGCTTATTTGAGCACACTTACTATAACAATGTAAACATTTGGTTACGTTGTCATTAAAAAACAAAAGGATAGGCTTTGGTGAAGCTTTTGTGTAATCATCGCGAAATGGTAGGTTTTTGTAAAATTAAAAATGGCCACTTTTAACTACACTTTTAAAAAACGTAGCTAAAAGTCGCCCTTTGATGGTAGACCTTTAGGTGACAATTGATGGTCACCAATAGGTTAACATTTGGCGACGATTTTGAAAATTGTAACAAAAAAGTTAACTTTTGGATTTGGAATTTTAAAATCGTCAACAAATGTGGACTTTTTGGTGACGATTTTTTGAAGGTCCATTATTGGCAACAATTTTCAAAAGTTGTCGCCAAATAATAATTATAGGAGGAAAACAAAAACGAGAAAGTTTATAGGAGGGAAATGAAAACGAAAACACTATCTCTCATCCTCTACTTCTAAATCCCCCTTCTCATTATCTTTATTGTGTTTTCATTTTATATTTTGTTTCCCTTTTTTTTGGTTTTGGGTTATGTCTATCCATCTTCAGACAAGTCTCTATTCTAATGTTCAATGTGAATCTCCTAGGGTTAGCTTCCATCACCATACTCAGAGTTAGATTCCTCTTTACAAGTAAGTTGTAGAGTATGGTTTTTATATTTCATCTATGTATGAATCTTGCTTTACCTCTATCATTTGCTAATTAGAACGTCAAGTATGGTTTCTTTGTTCATCTATATTGTTCTTTAATTAAAGCATTTGAGTATACTGTATTGAAAAGAAGTGTCTTATTCTCTACCAGTATTCGTTTTTTCTTAAATTAAACTAAAAGGTAAGGAGAAATTTGGGTTTTTAGGTTTTGTCTACATGTCACTAAGAAATAGGATTTGGGTGCTCGTCTTAAAAAATTATGGAATTCAAAAGGGAATCCAATTAAGTGGGAAGATAATTGTCGATTTACTGAAACATGTTCTTTAAATTGGAGACTTCTAGTGAATTCTTGAAGTTGGAGACTGCCTACTAAAGGACTACTTGGCTATTTCAAAGATCGAATTAGTTTTTGCACATTCAATCTTACGCTCTTTGTCCTACCTACATTTGGTTATTGGTGTTAATCGCCTATGCATCTGGTGAGTTGATTACTATTGGAGATGCCAAATTACTCTCCTGCTTTTAACCTTTTCATCTAACACCTAAAACAAAACAACTTTGATTTTGCCCAAATTTCAATAATGCTTCTCTTCTTTTGGTCATTGTTGGTTAAACCTAGTAACCTATTAGATGTACTCAAAGAGGTGTTATAGAAGGCTTTAACTTTAGGTTAGAGATGTCAGTGGTAGCTTTGGGTTTCATGGGTTTACCAATTGCTCAGATGATATAATTTTGTTTGTGAAAAGATCAAACTTGTATTGTATCCATGGTGATTGGTTTGGTAACTGCTTCAATGCTTGATGCATTGCATCAGTGGATAGTCTGGTTTTGTTAAACTATGATAGTCATTTCGTTAAAAGCTTATATTCAGTCTAAATAGCTTCCTTACAATCATAAAGGTGTAATCGTCAATGATAGACTTAATCACATCGCATCCTTGTTTACATTATGATATCTTTTTTTGTCAAAATTAAGCTTATTTTTCTAGTGCACAAACATTGTCTTCTTTATTGCAATTCTTATGATTGTGCTTCCTTGTTTTTGTTTATGGTAACAAAAAGTTAAATCAAGAAAGGCAAAGAATCTCTTGTGATAATTGGCGTAGTATACAAACTAGCATTGATATTTTCTTGAAAACTAGAATGTGAGCAAGGTTTTTCAACTATTTAAGCCTAATAAAGCTTCTTTGCTTAATTTAGACACATAAGGATTAGGGGAATTGTTTCAATGGAAGTGAAAGGGCACCTGATTGCATGCAGACCTTAAAGATAGTATAATTGATTTATAATTATGAAATAATAAAAGTGGGGTTTTTGTAACAACCCAAACCACCTGCCCATAGATATTATCCACTTTGGGCTGCCCTTGAACCAAGACCAGGCATACTTCGTTCTCCTCTCCAACCGATGTGAGATATCACAATATCCACCCCCTAACATCCTTACTGGCACAACGGGTTGAGAACCGGCTCTGATACTATTTGTAATAGTCTAGACCACCCGTCCACAGATATTGTCCGCTTTGGGCTGCCCATCGAGCCAAGCCCTCACGGTTTTGCTCTTTACTCACATCAGTTAGAGAGGAGAACGAAGTACGCCTTATAAGGATATGGATACCTCTCCCCCATAGACATGTTTTTTCAAGTGTGGGAAGAACAAAATCGTGAGGGTCTTCGCCTGAGGGGTAACCTAAAGTAGACAATATCTATGGACAGGTGGTCTGGGCTATTACAAATGGTATCAGAGTTGGTTCCTGACCCGATGTGCTAACGAGAACGTTGGGCCCTAAGGGGGTGGATTATGAGATCCCACATCGGTTGGAGAGGAGAACGAAGTATGCCTTATAAGGGTATAGATACCTCTTCCCTAAAGACACATTTTCCTAGGTATAGGAAGAGAAAAACTGTGAGGGTCTTGACCCGAGGGGCAACCTAAAGCTGATAATATCTGTGGATGAGTGGCCTGGTCTGTTACAAATTGTATCAAAGCCGGTTCCCGACCCGTTATGCCAACGAGGACGTTGGGTTCTAAAGGGGGTGGATTGTGAGATCCCACATCGGTTGGAGAGGGGAACGAAGTACGTCTTATAAGGGTATAGATACCTCTCTCTCTTAGATGCGTTTTTTCATGTGTGAGAAGAACAAAACTGTGAGGGTCTTGGCCCGAGGGGCAACCCAAAGCATACAATATCTGTAGGCGAGTAGTCTGGGCTGTTATAAATGGTATCAGAGTCGGTTCCTGATCGGTTGTTTCAGTAAGGACACTAGGCCCTAAAAGGGGTGAATTGTGAGATCCCACATTGGTTGGAGAGGAGAACAAAGTACGCCTTATAAGGGTATGGATATCTCTTTCCCCATAGACGTGTTTTCTTAGGTACGGGAAGAGTAAAATCGTGAGGGTCTTGGCCTAAGGGACAACCCGAAGTGGACAATATCTGTGGGCAGGTGATCTGGGCTATTACAAATGGTATCATAGCCGACTTAAGGGGGTGGATTATGAGATCACACATCGGCTGGAGAGGATAACGAAGTATGCCTTATAAGGATATGGATATCTTTTCCTCAAAGACGCGCTTTTCCAGATGTGGGAAGAGCAAAACCATGAGGTTCTTGGCTTGAGGGGCAACCCAAAATGGACAATATCTATGGACGAGTGGTCTGAGTTGTTACAATTTTTCTTTTTGATTTTGGAACCTTATAACCTCTCTAAGGGTCATTACCACTTTGGGGAGCCTCCTGTAAGCTTTCGGTTTTATTCATATAAATCTTCTACTTGCTTTTATTACGAACATCTAAAGATTCATTGTTGTGTTTGAAAAATATACCATCTTAATATTATGACTTAAGCTCTTTTATTTAATTTTCTTTCTTAGATTTTAGTTGGGATTTACTCTTCACATTTGAATTTCAAAAGTTTAGAATTTGGCAGTTGCCTTCTAAATGGTACAAGCTTATCCTTACACATTCATAACAAGGAGTTTCCATAGGGTATGCACTACTTCTTAGTCATGTTCTTAGATCTATTTGCATTTACATTATGCAATTAAACATTATTTGCTTCGTTATTGTCCATTCTGATTATATGATGACTCATCTTTCTTATATGGTGCCTTTTTTCTTTCCTAATTGAAAACAAACTAGCTTAATTATACATAATTTCAAGCACTCTACCGATCTTAAAGTTGCTTTCATGATTCTCATAACTTATCGTTCATATATGATGGCTGAGGTATGAAGTACTCTCATCGAGATGGACAAACCTAGCTAGTTGTCCTAATTACGTTGTAATTTTTTTTGTAATCTCAACATTTGTAATTTATAAACTGGTCTCTATATTTATTATTTTGTCTATAAGAATTGCTAAGGTTATAATTAAAATCTTGTATTTATGAATAATATTCTTTTTGTTGGTATAATTTAATGATAATTTGCTTTTTATATACAATGCTTTAAATTATCGATTATTTTTGTATAATAAATTAACAAAAAATCTAAATATTATATGCAATAATATGGATTAAAAATGTCACAAATAATTATAATGAACATGGTATAATATTTCGTTAAAATGTATATTAAAAAATTGACTACATTTTACAAGACTTAGCTAAAAACATTTGGTTATGTTTTAAAAAATGTAGGTAAAACTTTCTGGCTACGTTTTCATAAACATAGCTAAAAACCTTTGGCTATGTTTCTAGAAACGTAGCCAAAAAAGTTTAGCCACGTTTTTGAAACGTAACTAACAAAAGTACGTAGCCAACAAAGTTTAGCCACATTTTTGAAACGTAACTAAAAACTTTTGGCTATGTTTTTTAAAATGTAGCTAATAATTTTTGCTAGGAACATTAAGAGTAGCCAAAAGGTATTGGCGACAATTTTAAAAAACGTCACTATTAGTTTTTCTCTATTGAGAACAAATCAAATCAGATGATTTTATTTCTCAATCTTTTTGACTTGCACCTTCCACTACAAAAATAAAGCGTATGAAAAAAATATTAGGGACGATTAATGAAAAATGTCGTCTATAGTTTTCAGCTACAGGAATTTGATGACAAATATAAATCATCACTCATAACTATTAATGACAATTTTAAGACTTTTAGCTATAATTTTTTTCATAGCCAAATGTTATTTATGTTGTAGTGACATTAAGTCCTTAGAGCCATAAAATGTCTCATGTACGTGATCCAACTAGCCTTCGATCTAAGGTTCATCTCAAGTTATCTTTTAGTCTCACGTTCTAATCTTGCATCTTGTCAAAAATTTCTGCCACTGTACACCAATGCATGCCAAGGCTTGCCTACTCTCGAGCTTTCATCGATAATGTTCATTTTCTTTGCATACTTGTAAGTCTTTGCCTTATTCCGTCATCTTGAGGGTCAGGAATTGATCAATGCTTGCTAATACCTGCACAATTTCACCATTAGGATGTAAGGGACTAACACACAACCATAATCATGTTTGCAAAGATTAATCCCTTGGTCCTAATCTATACGTTAGTCATGTCATTTCCTAAAACAACAAGCTTTGGAAAAAATTAAGTGAGAAAAAATTTGAACTATTATTATTCACAGCCATATATAACACTAACTGATGAACTACTATTCATTTTGTGAATGTAAAAAGGGGTAAAACACTGAAATTGTTCTTAGTGAAATATTGCAAGGGTGTGCTTTGTTTTACTTGTAAGTGGTGGCCCATTAAGTGAAGAGTTTTTTTTTTGGCCCATTGGTGGAAGGGGTTAGTGCTTCATTGTTTAGTGAGTAAGGTAGTTGTTTTGTTGACTTATTAGAGAAGCCAATTTATGATGAGATAAAAAAGCTTTACCCGTTTTGCTTGTGTTGTGTTTTGCCATAAAAATCAAAACAGAGGAGGAGAAAAAGAGAGGTCTATTCCATTGTTTTAGCTTATGGGACGATAGATGTTTAGTTAGATAATCAAGAAAAAGTGGATCATCATCGACAGGTATTCGGTGTTGGTATCTTTTAGATTTGTAAAGGGTACCAAATTGATTAGGGTGTTTTCAATTTGCATTAGAACCTAGAGATAATTATACTTGTCATTGAGATTATTGTTATTATTTGTTGATTGTACTGTTCATTATTATAGTATACTGATTTTAGTTCGTGGAGATCCATATCGTGATTTTTTCCCTAGTTGAGAGGAATTTTTCACATAAATTGCTTGTGCATTGATTTAGTTTCTTGCACTTTATTTCTCTTACGATTATTGTTGTTATGGTTATGGTAATTTTCCCCAACAAAGTGATATCATAGCTATGGTTGGAGGATCCTTATGTAGGGGAATATTATTGTTTGTTTGATTCAGTGAGGAATTAGTATGAGAAGAGAATGAGTGAAAATAGTGCTTCGAAATTTCATGTTCCCATGTTTGATGAAAAAACAAACTTTTGGATATGAAAGAGTATTATTAAGGACTTGTTAGCACAACAAGATTTATAAGCGGCTTTCGAGATGGATAAGCCGATGAGTTTGAATGATGCCAAGTGGGTGTCAATGAAGAAGAAAGCAATTAGTACGATTCGGTTGGCTACGGCTTTGGAGATCAAATACAACTACTTGCATAATTAATTTCATCAGGAAAGTGAAGGAATTTCTTAACACGTCCTTCTAACAAATTATTCTCCTATGTCTTAGGTCTCTATTGATATCAATATCATTCAATTTGGTTCATTATTCAATGAGTTATACACAAAATACCACAAACTGTGCACATTTGAAATTTTGGCTAATGCATAGTCATGCATTCAAGTTGTACACCTCATATCTCTCAATTCCAGTATCCAAAAATTACAAACATTATACCAATTTAAATCTAATAGAATAAGTTACAACTTTGATGAAGACACCTCAATCTAATTCTGCCCATATCAATACAGTTTATTCAATAACCGCAGGATATGATATCTGTCCTAGGTAATGTTATAGCCTAAGCTAAGACTCAGTTTCATGCCAATTTTGAAAGTCTTAGAGACAGAATTAGAATTTGACTTCTTCAAGAAAGTTGTAGAATTATGTCTCTAGTTTAATATGAACTAAGAATCAACTCATTTGGAAATCTACAGATCAAGTTATAATCAGAATACCGAAGCATGATTATGAAAATTTTCCAGTTCATAACATTCCAGCAGACTGCCACACTTTCATCCAATCAATCATTTTCAAATTAATTTAGATAGCTCTAAATTTTTACGGAGAGAAAGTAAAATGTCTTAGGAATCTACTGATTTAAGTTTCAAGTCATTTGGAGTTCGGATGAAAAAGTTATAGCCAAAAGACTTAAGCTTTGCGACAAAACTACTCTAGTTCATATTTACATTTCAAACACTAACATCAAACACTCAATTCATCATATTCTTCTTCCTTTTTCTACTGCAATTTATTTGTTTGCATGAACAGTAACAATTCTCAACAGAACATGCATCATGCTTTTCCACTCCGATTTACATTCAACTCACTCTAAACTAGCTCATAGATCAAGATCAAATTCAAACGTCTAAAAACCGATACATACATATATTTCAGCATTTTCAACTTTCTCTCACTACTGAAATTTTTTTTTGGTTTTCATGAACAATTTTTGATAGAAATCATAACCTCTTTTTCCACATCTATCTGAAGTTAACTTCATAAACCTTCATCAAATCTCAGCTTATTTTAACACATTCAATGCAAAAATTCAAGATTTAAACATAAACATGAAAATCGATATCCCTCACGCTTACTCCTTTTTTCTCCATGTTTTAGTACTTATTTACTCTCACTACTGAATTTATTTCTTCCATATCACTCATGCATGAACCTAAGTACAAAACATTACAACACCAGCAAATATTATTCACAAACAAAAACTTATTTGATGCAGAAAAATTTCAGCTCAAAATTCCAGATTTTCTAACCTCTCAAGCAACCAAACATCAACGCACATTTATATTCTTCAGCTAGTTCTCCAGCAGTTGAGAGTTATACAAAAACATGCATACAAGTAATTTCGGTGATGGGTGAACAGAACAAGGAAAGGAGTTTTCATGTGGGTGTTTTCAATGGAGCAATGAGAGAATGAGGGAAAGACACCTAACTACGTGGGTTAACACTTCAATGACACATGGCACCCATGCATGTGGGCCATGTGTCACCTTCTCATTTGTCTTCTTTTTTTAAAACCCCAAAATTTTGAAAATTCTAAAAAAAATCACCAAAAATTCAAAATAATTAGATTATTCTCCAAATAAAATTTCAGCTCAAATAATTCACAATTCACATTTTAATAGCATTTTAAAAAATCAATTATACCCAGAAAATATCAATGAATGCATTTACAAATAATCGTAATGTGCAAAATCAATAATATCGTGTGTGTGTATGTCACATTATGCATAAGCTTGAATTATGCTTCCTAATTTCTCATTAATCTCTAATAAACATCATTTAAATCTTAATTCAAGTAACAGGATGTTACAATTCTCACCACCTAACAAAAATTTCGTCTTCGAAATTTTTACCTGTATGGTCAAATAGGTACGGGTACTGTCACCTCATATGATCCTCAGTTTCCCATGTTGCTTTCTCAGTCAAGTGATTTCTCCAACAAACTTTCACCAATGCAATCTCTCTGTTTCTCAATTGCTTTGTCTTATAACCCACTATCTTGATCGGTTCCCAATATAACTCAAATTGCTATCAATCTCAATATCTTGAGCCGGTAATACACGAGTAGGATCAGATCTGTATCTTCTTAACATACTTACATGAAACATATTATGCAATTGAGACATCTCGCTAGGCAAATCTAATTTATATGCTAAAGGTCCAATCCTTTAAAGAATCTCATAAAGACTAATGTATCTCGGGCTCAACTTGCCCTTTTTACCAAATCTCAATACACCACTCCAAGGCGACACTTTCAAAAAGAATCTGTCACTAACCTGATAGTCCATTTCTCGCCTGTTTTGATCCATATAGCTTTTCTGTCTATCTTGTGCGACTTTAATTCTGCTACGAATCAATTTTACCTTATCAACGGTATCCTGAATCAACTCTGGGCCTTCGACAGTTCTTAGACCCTCTTCATC
>JANIJH010000225.1:70788354-70799563 GCA_024520975.1 Erythroxylum areolatum | reverse complement strand
ATATCACATTTTTGCACAAATGTATAAGTATTCCTTTATGCACAAGTATTTATAAAAATATGCACAATGCATGTTCAGTGACAATTTCAGGTATCTTATTGATTCTTATCATCAAATCAATCAGATATCAAAGCCCTCATTAATCTCCTTTGTATTTATTATTTGGACCAATATAAAACAATGTGAAATCAATTACATAACTTAATTGACCACTTTAGGTTTTTCTATCAACATACTTACAAGTCAACTTGCATAATTAATTTCATCAGAAAAGTGAAGGAATTTGGTAACACTTCCTCCTAACAAATTATTCTCCTATGTCTTAAGTCTCTATTGATACCAAGATCATTCAATTTGGTTCATTATTCAATGAGTTATGCACAAAATACCATAGACTATGCACATTTGAAATTTTGGCTTATGCATGATCATGCATTCAAGTTGTACATCTCATATCTCTCAATTCCAGTATCTTAACATTACAAAATTTATACCAATTTAAATCTAAGAGAATAAGTTACAACGTTGATGAAGACACCTCGGTCTAATTCAGCCCATATCAATACAGTTTATTCAATAACCACAGGACATGATTTATGTCCCTGATAATGCTACAGCCTAAGCTAAGACTTAGTTTTATACCAATTTTGAAAGTCTTAGAGACAGAATTAAAATTTGACTTCTTCAAGAAAGTTACATACTAATGTCTCTAGTTTAATCTAAACGAAGAGTCAACTCATTTGGAAATCTATAGTTCAAGTTATAATCAGAATACTGAAGCATGTTCATGAAAATTTTCCAGTTTATAACTTTCCAGCCGACTTCTACACTTTCATCCAATAAATAATTTTCAAATTAATTCGGATAGCTCTAAATTTTTACAGAGAGAAAGAAAAATGTATTAGGAATCCATTGATTTAAGTTTAAAGTCATTTGGAGTTCGGATGAAAAAGTTATAGCCAAAAGACTCAAGCTATGCAACAAAACTAATTCATATTTACATTTCAAACACTAACATCAAACACGTAATTCATCTTCTTCTTTTTCCTTTTTCTACTGCAATTTTTTTGTTTTCATGAACAGTAACAATTCTCAATAAAACGTGCATCATGCTTTTCCACTCCCATTTACATTCAACTTACTCTAAACCAGCTCATAGCTCAAGATCAAATTCAAACACCTAAAAACCGATACATACCCATATTTCAGCATTTTCAACATTCTCTCACTATTGAAATTTTTTTTTGGTTTTCATAAACAATTTTTGACAGAATCCATAACCTCTTTTCAACATCTATGTGAAGTTAACTTCATAAACCTTCATCAAATCGTAACTCTTCTTAACATAATCAATGCAAAAATCCAAGATTTAAACATAAACATGAAAATCGATATCCCTCACGCTTACTCCTTTTTTCTCCGTGTTTTAGTACTTATTCACTCTCACTACTGAATTTATTTCTTCCATATCACTCATGCATGAAACCAAGTACAAAACATTACAACACCAGCAAATGTTAATCACAAACAAAAACTTGATGTAGAAAATTTTCAGCTCAAAATTCCAGTTTTTTAACCCTCTCAAGCAACCAAACATCAACGCACATTTATATTCTTCAGCTAGTTCTCCAGCAGTTGAGAGTTATACAAAAACATGCATACAAGGAGTTTCAGTGATGGGTGAACAGAACAAGGAAAGGAGTTTTCATGTGGGTGTTTTCGGTGAAGCAATGAGAGAATTAGGGAAAGACATCTAACTACGTGTAATCAGATTATTCTCCAAATAAATAATTCACAATTCACATTTTAATAATATTTTAAACAATCAATTATACCAGAAAAATGTCAATGAATGCATGTACAAATAATTGTAATGTGCAAAATCAATAACAGTGTGTGCGTGTATGTCATATTATGCATAAGCGTGAATTATGCTTCCTAATTTCTCATTAATCTCTAATAAACACCATTTTAATCTTAATTCAAGTAACATGATGTTACACAAAAGCTTTGATGGATAAGCTCTAAAGTGTGTATGCCTCCAAATAGTTGACTAACATCTTGTGCTTGAGATGAGAGTTGTACCAGTTGAGGGCAGAGGAGGGCATAACCTTGCAGGACCACATTAATTTGTTTAATCAACTAGTAGCACAGTTGAAGAATGCGGAGGAGAAGATCACCGACCAAGAACAAGCTCTCTTGTTGTTGGCTTCATTACCTAAGTCCTACCAACCCATCATTATGACGTTGCCTATTGGTAAGGAGAAGATTATGCTAGATTAAGCTATAACAGTATTGAGGGAAATGAAAGGATGATGATACATGTTGATGGAGGTTCTTCGGGTGATGGTGATAAAGCACTAGTTACGAGGGAGTCTGAGAGAGGGAGGAATCAGCAGAGAAGGAGAGGTGGCTCAAGGAGTGGTTCAAAATCGTGCAGGAAGGACTTTAGTAACACGGAGTGTTACTATTGTAGGAGAAGGGTCACATCCAAAACCGTTGTCCGAAGATGATGAAGGGCTTGAAGAGTCTCCGGTTAATGCAAGAGAAGAAGGGCAAGACCAAAGTAAATGATGATGGTGATTCATCTAATGTGGTCATAGGTTATGGTAATGGTGATTTGTTCTTGCCTACTTGTGGTGAAGTGAAGGAAGATTAAGAGAGTTGGGCGTTGGATTCGGCTGTGTTGGTTAATGTTTGTAGAGATCAAGCCTTATTTGATACTTTGCACCAAGATGGGGAGTATAACTATATCAACATGATGGGTGATCAAAAGTTGAAGGTCCAAGGTATAGAGACCGTGAGGATGAAGCTCGATAATGGTATAAGTCGAACCTTCTACAATTTGAGGTGTGTGCTAAGTACTTATGCTAACCTTATTTCCTTAGGTGAATTGACAAAGTACGGACATAGATATATTGGTAGTAGGAGGTAGGGCAAAATGTACCGTGAGGCTCGCTTGGTGATACAAGGATGGAAGGCCAACAACAATATTTGTTATGTGGAGGGCCATTGCATCTGGAGGGACAAGGTCTTGAAGAAGAATATTTGATTCTCGGATGAGGCCGATGTGTTTGGTGATTTGGGTCGATGGAGGAATATGTTGGGCATCTCCTCAAATCTCAAATACTAGCTATGTGAGTTTTATTTTAATTGTTGTTTGAAATAGAAAGAAAAGAAAAAAGAAAAAGGGTTAAAACACTGAAATTGTTCTCGATGAAATATTGTAAAGGCGTACTTTATTTTACTTGCTAGTGGTGACCCACTAAGTGAAGAGTTTTTTTTAGCCCATAGAGGGAAGGAGTTGGTGCTTCATTGCCCGGTGAGTAAGGTAACTGTTTTGTTGGCTTATTGAAAAAGCCAATTTATGATGAGATAAAAAAGGTTTTACTCTTTTTGCCTGTGTTGTGTGTTGTCGTAAAAACTAAAATAGAAGAGGAGAAAAAGAAAAGTTTACTTCATTATTTTAACGTGTGAGACAATATCTATTTGGCAAGATAGTCAAGAGGAAGCGAATCATCATCAACAGATATTTAATATTGGCATCTCTTGGGTTTATAAAGAGTACTGAATTGATTAAGGTTTTCAATTTCTACTAGAACCTAAAAATAATTGTACTTGTCGTTGAGATTATTATTGCTTATTGTCAATTGTATGCTTGATTATTATATTGGATTGATTTTAATTTGTAAAAATTTGGACCGTAATTTTTTTCTTATTGAGAGAAGTTTTCGACGTAAATTATTTGTGTATTGATTTAATTTCTTGAACTTTTATTTCTTGTGTAATTATTGTTGTTATGCTTCTGTAATTTACACCCAACGATATATAACACTTAGCTGATGAACTAGTGTTCATTTCGTGACGTAGTGATCACGACGTTGACCCCAGTTGCATAACCAGTAGGATTTTGCCTCTTGTCTTATCTCAAAAGCAAGCAGGTTGATAAGACGAGAATATTTGGATCATAGCAGCAGACTTGACCCCACATGCACTCTTTCCATTATCATTGGACCACGACGCTAGTGGTAGGTTTGGATTAATGAGTCGTGGCCAACCGACCATAGTTGATAATAAACTACCTCTTCTGCTTTGACAAAGTGGTTGGGACACATATCAGATATACAAGAGACCGACCTTCCACAGATGATTAAGCACTGAAAACGTTGCCCCATCATGAAGACGTTTAAGAACTCGAAAGAAAAGTTACCTTTAGCTATTTGGTTAAGGTTACGGAATTCCTGACCGGAGTTTAGGTCGATCCAGTTCAGTATTTTCTTTGTGTATGAACATTGGACCTTTTCCAGGCGATTAATCTCAATAACTTCGTCTGAAACGCAGAACCTGTCTTTTGGTACATGTGACTAGTATCTGACAATTCTGTTTGTTTCAACAATACAAATAACTTGGTCTGCTAAGGAATTAGGCTTGTTCAGAAAATATATACTTCTGTTTCTCATATAGAGACGATATAACCCAAAAGTATTGGGTTGCAATATTATTGATAAAATCTTTAGTTAATACAAATTTGATCAGAGTGGTTATGAAGATCTACCGACTCCAAGCATTTCTACGTAATGTGATCGTATAGGTACAAATTTGACCAATAATAACACCCACCATACTTGAAATTTAAGTAAGTGATAACTTGTATTTGCTAAAAATGGAATCTTGAACATAAAGCTAGGCTAAGAAATCAAAGATCCTTATAATGCTGCAAGGAAGGAAGGCTGCGGCAAGCAAGTTTATAAGGAAATTTGTATGTTACTATCCTTAAAATCAAGCTTTTGTCCAGTTGCAATGCAAGAATAAGGAACTAGAAGTTTGAATCTTGGATTTTCTTCTGACCCACAGATTTGAATCTTCGATTTTCTTCTGACCCACAGAACAGTAAAGATTATTCTGTCCAATAGCTAAATGCCATAAAGAAAAGTACTCTTAACAACTGAATTACAGTACAGTTCTACCATTTCAGAAAAAGTACTCTTAACAACTGAATTACAGTACGGTTCTACCATTTCAGAACTTAGAACAAGATATTCCCTTAGTTTCTTGACATCCATACACAGCTAATTCCTTTATCTCATCTATTCTAAGTGGGGTGGACGTGGTATTGAGCTTTTAGATCAACGATCAAGTAATTAGATGTAAGTTTCATGATCCAACTTGAACAATCTTGACATGGTCCAAACAATTACTCGAAACCTCTTTTTCAGTGTTCACAGAAGTATATTATGAGCTCTCACCAAAGACAGCATCAATTTCATCAAACCTCAAACACAAAATGTTACAGCATCATCATCCTCTGCTATACACAATCATCATACCTAACTCTATAACCGAATTTCTATCTTGTAATTGAACTAATTTCTGCTTCCAATTTCTAACAACATCAACAGAAACCATTATATGTCATCTATAGTATTTTCCAACTATCTAGGAAAGTTGATTGGTACTGCACCAACACAAGTAGCAACACAATAAAAGCAGCGACCACCCATGGAGAGCTTCCCTCCGACGGCCGGTGGTGGGTCCGGCGGCGTCTTTCCCAAGGTGACAAAGTGTAGAACATATCAGGAGTTTCAAAACAAGAGAACCAACGAGCTAGAAGAAGCAACAGTACAGGTGTGACAAAAAGCACCCAGTTCAGTTGGACTTCAGCTGTCTCCACCATGTCTTCAAAGTTGAAGAACCATGAAATGCAAAGAAAGATGGATAAAACAGCCAAGATCAGAAGAACTGGATATGGCAGAGGACTCAGCGTGAAAGCATCGAAAATGGAGTCTCTTCTCCTGTAATACATTTTAGCCTTTGTTCGTTTTCTCAGTATAGAGGTGGGAAGATTAACAAGTTAAAAAAGCATTGAAGTGGTGGTTTTAATTAACTTAGGACCATTATATTTATAGCCTAGTGCAAGCGATTGTGAAATGGGCGAGAAGCCAATTGCCATTATACACGTTCTCAAGTTACAATTGTGGTCCCATACTGCCGTTTGAATCTTTTTGGTTAATCACGACACGTTTGATGATTTTTTTGGTGCAACCAGTATATTTCTATGGACGCGACGACTAACCCCTTCGTCACGAGAGCTTGTATTAAGTAGTAAATAGCTAACCGCGAGATACGTTCCAATCCTAGGAGTGGGGGATCGCCCCTACCACATCGTTAAGAAACGAGATGAGCTATTATCATGCCACACCCCGTGGTTACGACACATCTGATCTTAGCAATAAACATAATTTCAAGCGGAAGTATTTGGTAAACAATGAATTGCATTAGCTTTTAATTGATTCTACCTAAGATTAACTGATAATTCATTATATCATTAAATTTAACAAATTGATAACATCAGCTATTTATTCAAGATTTTTGGTAAAATTAATTATTAAATATTAGTTGTTAATGTATAAAATGACTTATAAAAATATGATTTTTAAAAAATTATAAAAATTATGAATATTATATTTCTTATTATTTCGTTGAATCTTTTTATAAGAATTTAGATTTTAGATTTTTAATTTTACAAAATTAAAATTTATAACTTTAACAAAAAAAATATAATAATAATAATAATAATAATAATAATAATTGTCTAATGTTAAATTCTCTATCAATATGAATGATGTAACGAACTACATCATATTAGTATTTTTTATATAATATGTATGAATTTTATTATTTAATAAATTAAAAATACCTATAATTATAGTATATTTTTTATATAATATGTATGAATTTTATTATTTAATAAATTAAAAATACCTATAATTATAGTATGACACAGATACAATATATAGTAGTTATATACTAAAAATATTAATTTAATGTGGCTCTTTATGTTCAAAATTTTAATATTATGGTATTTTTAAATGTAAACTAATATTGTAAAATTAAATAAAGATTAAAATTTTTAATTAACTTCTTTATTATATTCTTCCAAACTTCATGACATAATTATACGATTAAAAAAAAAGGCAACTTTGAAAACACAAAATAAAAATAGAGAATAAAGTGAAAGACAATACTGTCATTAAATAAATAGCTAATCCCAAATATTCTTCTTATGGAGCTTTTAAAAATTAACATATTACAGTTAAATAAGTTAACAAATAAGCCATTTATCAAACACCTTAATAATTTTTTAAGATTATCAAAAAGCTAACAAACTAAAAAATAGGTTATCATTTGTTTGCCGAACACCTCCGTAGCCTGATACACTGAGATTAACTTGGCTTTTTTCACCTGTTTCAACTGATGGTTGGTAGTGGTTAGTGGTTGCCACTCAAACATCATCCGAATTTCTAATCACCTGTAGACTTTATAAAAGCTGGACTTGATCATCATACCATTGATCTCTTTACGAAGCGACAGCATGGACAACAATCAAAGCTTAATTTTTTATTTAAAAGATAATAATAATTACATTGCTTCTTTCAAGAAAAAAAACGCAAGGCTTATAAGATTGTTCATGTCTATTAAAGTTGTTACGTCAAATGAAACTCTAACTAACCATATTAAAAATATGTTATTAAAAATATTTTTATCTTTGGTAATACTAATAAGTTAATTTGTCAATATTTAAGAAAATTTCAAATATCAAATTTAATAGAAGGACAAAGTGATCAAAAGATTAAAATGAAGAAACTAGAGTATTAAATATAATTTAATGGAGGCTAAAAATAAAAAGAATGAAGTTATTATATGTGCAATAATCAATGTAATTTTTTGTTGTCACTTTATTTTAGTCATTTGAATGATTTAAGAGCTCAATTATTATATGATCACTTACATGTACTTACATGTACGATATAATTTATAAATTCTCTCACAAAAAATTTAAACTAAAAAAATCTACATCTTCAACAACAAAATTTTTGAATAGTTTTCAATTAAATATTTATCAAAATAGTATGTATTAATATTTTTAAAAACCTGTAATATTAAAAATTGATATTTCATATTGCTTTTGAAAGTTCATTTCTATAGGAGTTTAGCTAGTTTAATGATCTAATTTGTCTAAGTTAACCTACGTTTAAAAAGAAAAATAATGGGTGATATATAACTGGTTAGACCATTGACTAATTGAAGGATTATGACCAACTAATTGATGTTGATTTAAAAAAGTTAAAGGAGAGAAGAATTTTTTTGGATAAAAGGCTTAACAAGTTGATGACCCAGCGTAAGAACTAGTCATTATAACGACTATTTTGTTTGTCTAACTATTATTTAGGTTAGTTTAGACATAAGCATCCGTTTATGAGTTGTAGGAATAATCTATTAATCCCTAATGACACCCAATAGCAAAGTGAATTGGGTATTTGAAGAATTCACTTCCATAGTTATATCATATTTTATGCCTATCATTGAATTTCTTTTAAACTCCTAATATGTTTTCTAATTTTTTACTCTCTTTATTGAACTTGGGCAAGATTCTTTGGGAGAATCTACCTCCTTTTAAATATTTCATTCTCACGAATTAATGTATCTAAGTCATGATTGTCATTTATAATCACATTTTTTTATGTTTTAATGTTATGCGATTCACTTGTTATCTTTTCATTCTCATTCATGCATGCATCCAATAATTTTTGAACTTCTTTGAGTTTTAAAGATAATTTCTTCTTTTTCTTACTCATATTTTTTGAACTTTGAACTAATTCATCATATGTCAAATCAACATCATTTTCATTATCATAAGAATTAAGGTTGATGTTACCTTATTATTGTCTATATTAGTAAAACAAATATGAGTTATCTCTTCTTTTGAATGCTCGCTTTCTGATTCAATTGCATCATTCTAAGCTGATGCTTTAAGTGCTTTCTTTTTTTCCTTCTTCTCCTTCTTCTAGTTTATCTCATAATTCTCATTATCTTTAAGTAGGACATTGCGACTTTATATGACTAGGTTTTCTACATTCAAAACAAATAATGTTAAAGGATTTATGTTCTAAATCACTTGTAACTTTAATGAAGTCCTTTCTTTTGGATAATTTTTACTTCAAGAATTTTTTTTTAATTTTCTAATAAATTAATGTCTTCTTTTTCACATTCACTAGTTGATATATCTTCCTCTTTGCTTGATTTTTCCTTTAAGGCTTTAAATGCTAATTCTTTTTCTATGAAAGCATCATTTCTTCTTGTATCTCTTAGAGCCTCATTTTGTATGTGATAAGAGATTCAATAAGTTCCTTCAATAGTATTATTGTTAAATCCTTGGTTTTTTATATAGTTGTCACTTTAACTTCCCATATCTTTAGAAGTGACCTAAGTAACTTACTTATTATTTCAACATCAGTATATGTCTTTCCAGACCTTTAAGAGTATTAATAATATCAATAAATCTACTATACATGCTAGATATGCTTTCATGATACTTTATTTGAAACAATTCATATTGATATATTAACATGTTTACTTTGCTCTCATATACTTGATTAATTCCCTCCTATGCAAATTCTAAAATATATCAAATTTCACGAGATGTTTTGTATAAAAGGACCCTATTGAATTTATTTCTTCCTAATGCATAAAACAGAATGTGTATTGCCCTGCTATTTAAGAAAACTAATCTCTTATCTCAAGATTCTTATTCTTCTTTTAATTTGGGAACATTTTATTATCTACAATTTTGTAGTAATAAAAAGACCATTTGAAACTATTTCCTATAGATCTACACTTTTGACCATTAAGAAGAATCTTATCCTAGTTTTTAATAAAGATATTCATTGTCATCAAAGAAACATGGTTTAGTAATGCTTTGTCCCTTTTAGTTGAATGATGAAGATGATAATGCTCCTAGATATTTGTTTATGATATTTGCTACATGATTTCGTTAGAAATACTAGCCTAATTAACTTGCTCTTATACCACTTACTAGTCCCTAATAACACCCAAGAGGAAGGTAAATTAAGTGTTTAAATTTTTGAGAACTTTTCTAACCAATGAACTCAATTAATAAAAATCAATGTAAATAAGGATGAGAAAAATGTTTAATCTAAATTAGTTAGACAATTGAACAATAATTTAAAGAGGATAAGGAACATAGAAACCAATTTATAATGATTCGACAAATAATCCTTGCCTACATTCACTTTCAAGATTTTTCTTGGAATTCTGCTATAATTCTTCTTTTAAGACAAAGAATAATCTTTGTACAATCTTTCTTGGTAAAAAAAAAAACCCTTTTTACGATCTTCTCCAAGGTGAAGAGGAACTTCAATCTTATTTAGATAACCCTCAAATACAATAATTAGGGGTAGCAATGGGTTTGGTTGGCTTAGACCTGACAACTTTTGACCTAGACTAGGCCTAGTTCTAGGCCTGATGGGGCTAAGGCAACAAAGCCCGAGCTTAAACTCTACCAGGCCTAAATAGTCTAAAGCCTAACTTAACCTAGCCCAAATTAATTTTTATTTTTTAATTTAAAAATGAAAAATAATATTATTTTTCTTATCGCTATTGAGTCTTGAACTCGGTCGGGCCTAGACACCCTAATCCGGAGCTCAGCCTAAGGCCTGACTTTTAAAAAAATTAGGCCTGAGGCTTTGTCAAATCAAGCTTGTCCTATTGATTTTAGGTTAGGACAGGACGGATCAGGCCCGTACCTAATTGCCAACTCTAATAATAATATATTCCCCAAACTAAATATTACAATTCAAAGTTTCTCACTTTATCACTTGATAACTCCAACATAGCTCACTCACACAAATATTTTTCAAAACTGTGATGTAGCTTGAATGGTGAATTAAGTATGTGATGGACTTAAAATTCTGAGATGAGGTGGAAAACTTAAGGTAGCTAAATGAATGGGGTTATGGTCTTCAAGTGACTTTATCCCATATGAACATCCTGAGGTATACCTACCTTTGTTAAAATTAATCTTATTATGTATGCACTTCATTTATTTCTCTGCTTTATTCCAACGTTAAGAATTTTAAACCAATTAAATTAACTGATCATCATTTATTTTAGGTTTTGAGGTTTTGGCCATTCAAGGTGTAACACCCCACTCCCGCAAGACCCAAACCCGACATCGACGGTGATATCCAGGTCCGTGCCCCACGAGGGTGACGTGCTACATCACTCAGTATAAAACTTAGTATAACATTTTCTCCTCTTATTATTATTTTTTTAAACCATTCATTAACGCGACATAAACAGTAAGAAACTTGAGCCCATGTTCACAATTAATCCTTTTCAGTTATTACAG
>JANIJH010000225.1:70758754-70788254 GCA_024520975.1 Erythroxylum areolatum | reverse complement strand
CATATATCCATAATCCAATACCATTGATAATGAATTCTACTACCCTTGACCAATTGGTCTGTCACCCGGTATTTTTTCTAGTCCGGGATTTAACCCCGAAAAATTCTAGAAAATTTCCTAAAATTTTTCAAAATTGAAAAATCATTATTGACACTCTCCAAATAATTTTTTCAAGATCAATAACCCATAATTCTCGAAATTCTCAACCAATTACAGTTATAACCAAATAAACCGGGAATGTCAATGTATGCATGTACAATATTTTCATGTGCAATAATGTCATTTTTCACAATACAAATATGTCACATAAGGTATGAATAATACTAATTAATCCCTATCAATCTCATCTTATGACAATTTACTATTTTACCCTTCCTGTCAGGGGGTGGGATGTTACACAAGGTCCTAAGAATTTTTAAAGCACTCAATCTCTTGAGCCAGTATGTGCTAGGTTTGATGACATTCTTTACTTTATATGGACTTATCTAGTTTGGAATAGCTCCTCTCTAGCTTCTAGCCCACAATTATATTGGTTCTTTGTAAGAAGGTTTGAGTCTTTTATATAATGTATTGTCCAACTCTGTTTTAGTTGAAAATCTTGAGATGTCTTTAGTATACTGGATTTTTCAAGTCTGTTTATTGTCTCCATCATTTATTCAGGTCTAGTTTTACGTAAAATAGTCTTTTGTTGACCTTATGTATGTGGTTTTATGTGAACATAAGGAATGTTTAACTCCACAAGTATTAGGGATTCGGTTCCATATGCCAAAATAAGAATTTTTTTCTTTTGTTATAGTTCTTAGGTCATCTGATAACTTAGAGGGTACTTTGCAACTCATTTACCCAAATGCCTTTAGTTTTATTAATCTTTGACTTGACGCATTGTGAAATGGTCCTATTGGTGATATGAACCTTACTAAGAGAAGTAAGACCCAATAACAGAAACTGATAACTTTGCCCTAGAATTGTCTAAGAGACTAGATTTATGAAAATAACTTATACCCACCGTTTTTATGATCAAATAAGAACTTAAGATATAAGAAAAGTTGTAGACACCACTCTCAAGAATAAAGAAGAGAAGGTGAGTGATAAGTCTGAATTATAAATACCAAAAATTAAAATCTTGGTAGGTTTAAGGAGTTTAGTAAAGAACCAAGAAAGAGAATGCTCTCTAGAATATTATTGCCGATAATTATGTTTTATACAAGCATAAAACATGCCTTTTTATAGAAAAAGACATAAAAACCCTGAAAGTCAAACTTAAATTCAATTATGATTTAGATTTAGAAATATTCAGTTTGCCTATCTTGCATTTTTTAAGCAAAACATTTTACTCCTTACATTTTTAGCCCATATACCTTCAATTAAGATAGCTAGCTTTGATTTTGAGGATTGACTTAATTCTTCAAAGTAACTTGTACTTTTAGCCTATATGCCTTCATTCAACCTATTTAGAGCTTTTTAAATCTTATTAACTCTTTCCCTTGTCATTGGACCTCCATTAATTTTCAATGGATTAGAATTCAATATTTTACTTCTAACAACCCTTAGATTCTCAACATTTCCTCTCTCTTTGAAAGAATTCCTCCTCAAATCATCACTTACATGAAAAAGAGATAAATTAGCAATGTTAAGGATGCACATTATACTCACTAGGGAGATCTAGCTTATATGCATTACTGTTGATCCTTGTAATCACTTGAAAAGAACCATCTCCCCTCGGATGTAAGTTAGGTCGCCTTTGAATTAAAAATCTCTCCATGTGCATATGAAAACAAAGCCAATCACTTAGCTAAAAAATAACTCGTTGTTACCCTTTATTAGCTTCATTAACATATTGCTTTATTTTCCTTTTAATATTTGTCTTGCTTTCTTATGAATTTGTTGCTGTCTTCTTTTAACCATCTAAATTTACATACTCATCAATAGGTAAGAGGTAAATCCAAAAGAGTTAGTGGATTAAAACTATACACAATTTTAAAAGGTAAAATTTTAGTTGCAATATGCACACATTTATTGTAAGAAATCTCATCATATAGCAAATGTTCTTTTCAAGTTTTCAAGTTCTTTTAAATTATAGAACATAAAACATAGTTTATAAGTCATAAATGTACTAGGTACATTAGTTAAACCAAAAGGTATAACTAACTATTCACACAAGCTATATTTTATTTTAAAGGTTATTTTCCATTTATCACCTTCCTTATGCAAATTTGGTGATATCTACTTCCTAAATCAATTTTAAAAAATATATAAGTACCGTGCAATTCATATTGCATATCTTCTAATCTAGGAATGAGGTGTTTATACTTTACAGTAATTTCGTTTATGGTGCGACAATCAGCACATATATACTATGTCCCGTCATTCTTAGGCACTAGCAATACCAAAACCATACATAGGCTTCTGCTTTCTATCCCTTTGCCATCAATTCCTTAACTTGCCTTTATATCTCCTTTATATGTTTTGGATTGCTCTTATTACATAGTCTATTGGAATACTAACTAAAATTGGATTCAATTTGATGTTCTATTCACCTAATTGGTGGTAAACTATTAGGCACTTCTTTAAGAAATAAATCATCAAACTCCTTATCATTAATTCAACATTTAATATGCAAAGTATTGTATTTTTGAACATCTTCCACCTTCACTTAGACATCCAAAGCATGCCTTGTCATAAACATTTCTCTATTTTCATCAAATTTTATACCAATTACATCCTCAAACTGAGGCATAGATTCATCATTCGAATCTGATTCACGTCCACTTGTGATACCCCTATCTTCTTTAATCACCGTCACCCTCTTATTTAGACATTGAGAAGAAATATGCTATGTAACTAAACATCTAAAACATTTAATATCAAGATTTCTACTAGTTTGAATTTATTTTTACCTTGAGGTTATTACTTTCCCCTTTTTTTAAGTTCTCTAACCCTGTGCACCTTGGCCTCAAAGCTAAGTAATGAGCTAGCTGATTTAAGAAAATATTACTTAGCGTTAAATACCTTCAATTCCTAGTTGAGACAAAAAAGTAGAATTACATGTGTTCAAGAGGGAGATAAGAATTCAAAATTCTTTCAATCCATTATATAAGGAAGAAGAAATAAAGTGAGCATTAGTTCTTTATTAGATCAGAGTGGAGTAATGGTTTCTAATTAGAACTTAATTAAGTAGATTGACAGGGACCATTTTGAAAATCTTCTAAGAAAAAGCAAAACTATCTCTAACTTACTTGAAGAACTTATCAACTTTCTCAGGGGTTTTCTACCCCTAACCGCATTTCTTCTCTGACTAATGATATAACTCCAAAGGAAATCAAGGTTATTATGTTCTCATTTCCCCCCTGATAAGTCCCTTGGTCTAGGTGGCTTTAATGTAAGATGTTATCAAACTATTCGGGATCAAATTGGGCATATGATAATAAAGACAATCTTGGAATTCTTCTTCAATGAAAAGTTGCTTCATAAACTAAATACTCATATTCTAGTCTCAATGATTATATACCTATAACCTATTGCAATGTCATTGATCGTAAAATTCTAATCAAAATGATATGTGTAAGTGCACAAAGTCACAAGTAAAAAATCAAAAGTATCCAAGTATCACATACATAGGGAATTAATTAAGTTCGCTAACTATTAAACTACTACATTACGACTCTATTTAGGTAATCGAAAGTAGGAATTTAGGAAATTAATTAAGCTAAAAGTAAACTAACTATAGAATATAAGAAATCAATAATAAATATATGAAATTAACCAAATAGAAAAGTCTAGGATTTTAATGGTTTCACCTAATCAATTATGCATGCAAATTATAGCAGTTGAAATTAATCTCTGGTAGGCCTATTGCATTATCAAATTAGCACTAATAAACTTTAATAATTGTCAACCGAATGCTCTAACGTATGTGATATTTGTTGTTGCAACCTATTAAATATATCCTAATACAATAAAACAATATATGTATATATGAATTGATAAAGCAAACACATACAAGGGGGTGAATTGTGCGTGACTTATAAAAATTTGCAAGTTCTTTCAATTTGTATAATAAGTAGATCCTAGTTAACGAATAAAAACAATAGAAGTTTGTTAGAGGATAAATTCTTTTAAACAATAGGAGCTTTTTAGGTGATAGGAGCCTTTTGAGAGATAAGACCCTGTTTAAATAAAAGAAGCCTACTGAATTATAAATCTTGTTAATACTATTTAAAAATAGAAGGTGCCTGTTAAAACTAAAAGGAATTGTCAACAAGTTGAAAACAGAAAGGACATATTATATAAATGAAATTGTCTCTTGCTAAAATGAACACACACAATATAATGCAAAAATATAAAAGATAATGAGAGAGAGGAAAGAATTACTTAATCGATATATACTGATTCGGCTTACAGCCCAAGCCTACGTCCAGTCCCTAAGCATCCAACTTGAGTGTTTCACTATAAAAATTCGAGTATTAAATTTGACGAGCCTTTCCAAGCTCACGAATACATATTTTTCAAAATTCTCCATCCTTCCACACTCGAAATGTACAACAAGCTTCTAAAAGTTTACAGAAAAATAAAATAACAATTTATCTTTTGATAAGAGTGATTTCATTTTCTAAGGCAAAATAAAAATAATATGAATCTCAAGAATAAGAATGTTGCTCAAATGTTTCAAAAGTCTGAGTATATTTGTTGCTTCATAAGTGTTGTTGCTATTTTTTAAATGGTCAATTTTTTTAGTTATTCATTGCTTCATCTTATATCCTTAGTCAATTGGATATATTTAATTCTGAATAACTTCGATATCGTCTTTGCCAAAAATCTTCCAGTAATCACGGGGCTAATATATGACTCATAGTTTGTAAGATCTTTTCGAATAAACTATTTCTAATAAGCTAAGTTCATAATGAAGGCTCCTACAAGAAAAAAAGCGTATTTGTTGTTATTTTATTTCCTTTTGAGGATAAGACCGTTAATTATACAAGGAAATAAATCCAATTTGAATTTTGAAATATTATACAATTATCATCAAAAGCGTTAATCATAATCCTTGAGTTAACATGAATTACTACATTGAGACTCGTTAAAAATAGGCATCTACTCACGATTGCGTGAACATTTAGGTATATTTCTGTCCTCAACATGCATGTTATTTCATCCGATTAAACCTAGGACTAAATTATTTCTGCCAAGAATCACCTAATCCTTTCAAATCAATTAACTATTGGCTAGATAATTAAAAGCATTGAGCACAGAATGAAACAAACAACCAAGCTAACAAGTAAATCAATTCAACCTACCATAAATCACATACACACAATCAATTAGGCTTTCACATAGAATCCTAGTAAATAAAATTAGTTCATAATATTAATAATAACTCATAAATATGTTCAACAAACTCAGAGAATTCATTCAATCAAATTTAGAATCCAAACTAAATAAAAACAACAATCTTAACTCTAAAATTACTCTTTTACAAAGAATGAATGCTTAGCCTTCAATCTCTAACGTGAGAGCCTCCTATTGAGTATTGTGTAGGTAGAGCTTTCTCCCCCTCTTTTGTGTTTTTTCCCCCCTCCTAAAAAAACCTCTTTTACAGCCGTCCTTTTTTTTAATTCTCCTCACGCCCTACAATTTAAGAATTCTAAAACAATTAGGAAATTAAGTACGTTTACGAAACTGATACTGGATAGATCTTAGGCGTGGGTATGTTCTTGATCTCTTTTTGACCTAGTCTCTTCATAAAAATCGTAGATTTCGATGTCCTCTTTCCATGGGCTCTTGAATCAGCTCAGTTGGACATGTACAACTCAAGATATGGCACAACCACCTTGACTTGATCAGCAGATATTGGAGTCAGCAGTCAGGTGCAACTTCTTTGCAGATTTTGACTTATTATACGACAGAACTGGGCTTTGACTTCTCCATATGACTTGTAATCCATCCTCCAAGCTTTGTTTAAGGTTTTGAATCTCCCCAATCGAAGCTGAAACGAAGAAGATATATTCAAAAAACTAAACTATGTGCGTTTCTAAGCAAAAATTGCCTTTCATCTATAAAAAGTCAACATAAATCAAATTTAGATGGCCTAATAAGGTAAAATCAATCAAAGAGTAATCAAAACGTAAGCAATTGAGGGCATAAAATTAGCTTATTAGTCATCTACAAGCTGATTTCCAAAATGCTTGCTAACATAACGTAGAACAATTTACTTAATCTCATTAATCCTAGCCAAGCAGTCTTTGGGGTGGGAGGGCAGAGGAAGAGATATTGGTGATAACATCTGTCTAGTTCAGGAAATAGTCAAAAACTGTGGCTCAAAGAAAACCACTAATAATTGTGCTATACAAATTGACTTCGCTAAGTCATTTGACTCAGTTAGTTGGGACTTTATATTGAATACACTCGTTATCCTACTACATTCATTGCCTGGATTCACTCCTACATCTCCATTGTCTTATATTCTGTACTGATAAATGGCGAGTCTACAAAGCTCTTTAAAGCAAACCAAGGCTTAAGGCAAGGGAAACCTTGTCCTGTTATCTCTTTGCAGTCTCTATGGCGGTTCTTTCTAGAATCATTGGCCTTAACATAGCTAGAACTACTGGCTTTAAATTTCATTACAAATGTGAAAAATTGCATATTCCCCACCTTACATTTGTAGATAATCTCTTGCTACTCTGTGGAGTTGATCAGGACTCCATTATGATGCTAATAAAATGACTGCTATCATTCAATCAAAGGAAAAGTTGCCTTTATTTATCAACTTCTAATCGCAACAATATTCAGTTGAGGTTTGAACTGAAGCAACGTCCTATTAAATATCTGAGAGTTCCAATCTCAGCTAAGAAACTAAGTGTAGCAGATTGTTCTCCTCTCGTAAGCTCTACTGAAAGAAGAATTCATTCACAGTGCAATAGGTTTCTATCCTATGGTGGAAGACTCCAACTTGCCTTGATAGTCCTCAACAATTTGTATATTCATTGGTGCTCATACCTAGCTCTTCCCAGAGGAGTTATGACAATGGTTGATAGAATCATCAGGGACTTTATCTGCAGTGGTAGCAGCAACATTTCAAAAATTCCATCTTTCAAATGGGACACAATTTGCCTGCCTAAAAAAAAGGAGGTTTAGGCATAACACCATGCAAGCAAATGTCCAAAGTGTTGATGGAAAAGAGGTTGTGGATGATCTGCACAGAAAAGAAAAAACTATGAGTGAAGTAGGTTTACACTTACTACCTAAAAAACAAAAGTATATGGACAGTGGCAATGAAGAACAATCTTTCTCTCACTTTCCACCAGATTCTACTTACTAGACCCTTCATGCAACCTTATATGAAACACAAAATTTGTAATGGGAAATCTACTAACTTCTGGTATGATCATTGACAAGAGCTCGGTTCTTTCTACAGTCGATGATTTCAACACCCTCAAAGTAACCTCCCCTTCTTGTACTAAAGTTAAAGTTATTTTGCTCAATGGCTCCTGGAACTAGCCTTTCCATTCCTCGCGTGGATTCCAGAATATCATTTCTTTACTAACTAACTATTCTCTTCCAAAATATTCTCTAACCATTCATGCTCAACCAAAGATGTAGGCTTGTGACTTAGTTTGGAACTCCCTTACTGCCCCATCTAGAAGACTTGGTACCAAAGACAGGATAAAACTCTCTATTGACTCTCTTAATTGTGTCCTATGTGATGATGCTGAGGAATCCTATGATCACCTCCACTTCAGATGTCAATATTCATCTGCTATTTGGAATACTTGAAGTTTTCAGTCTATTCCATCCCTGTGTGGACTATTCATCTACCATTCAATGAACCTCTTCTATCAACTTCAAAAACAAGGCTGATAAGACGCTCTTTGGATTGGCATTTGGAATGATTATATATCTTCTTCGGGGAGAAAGGAATAACATGTTATTTAGTCACTTTAACACTGATTAGGGAACTCTTTGCACCAAATTTCTATTCAAACTAAGATTTTTTACAATTGCTTATGACTTAATCTCGACAATTTCTCCTGCTGTAGTAACCAGGCTATCTTTGTAGTTCAACCTTTTGCTTGTTATTACAAGCTTCAGTTCCAGTTAACATAGCTAGGGACTGTTGTTTTGTTATTGTCTAGTTATTTGCTTGGATACTCCCCTAACTGGTTCCACAAGCCATTTAATATAATCCAATTACTTTTTTATAAAAATGAAAAATACCTTTAATTTATTATTTCATAAAATCTACAATCAATCAATTACCTATATTGAACATAAACCAGAACTAGAAACGCGATTGCTTTGAGGGCACCGCATCTTGAATGAACCCATATATAATCAGATGCTTAACTGTGACTGCACGGAGAATAACATATTAGGAGTTTGAAGCACAATAGGCCAAGCGCTTGTCCGACATTGAAATACAAACTAGCAAGTACTGATAACTATAAAAGAAGGGCATGTAACCATCCTTTTTCAAGCTAATAAGATGGTTAAACAAAATTGGACATAGCAGAATCCTGTGTGTATCTGTCTAACATCATAAGAGACGAGTCCCGTGGCCAAGCCCAACGGCTTCAAATATTAAGTTTTAAAGAACCTTAAAGCTCAATTGTAGAGGTTCATACGGCCATTTTCGGCCCCAGTAGTTGTAAAACACGTAAACTATGCCATCTTATGCCACTTTGTGTAAGGAGACTGCCTTCCACAAGTCTGAGTCTTTTTTCCAGATATGTCAACCATGAACTTGATGTACAAGATTATTAATCTTGAAGAAGACTTCCTACACTTTCTAATGTTGGAAAAAAAAAATAGAGTTTCATGTACATGACGTAGAAAACTTGAAATTCGCAAGTGATCCAACTTTCTTTTACTTATCTTCATCACTCTTTCTTGTTTATTGGCTGAATTTCGTTGATTTGGCATAGAGGAGAACCAGTATTTGTTTCCTTAATCGTTTTGGCACTTTGAAAATGAAAAGTAGAGCTATGCAAGGACAGAGACACCGACAGACACACAAGAGGCTGCTGCTGACTGATTGGTGCGTGCCAGATTGGTTTCCCAAATTTTCTTTTGTTTTTTTCTTAGACTCGACGAACTAATTTATATTTAAAAGCGACAAAGCGGCATTTTTCAGAATCACATCATATCATCTTATTGAATCCATTTTTCATTATCTAAGTTCGCACCATTAGAATAAGAACTTGATGATTTGATGAAGACATGTAGTATGGTTTGTAATGATTATCTGAGCCTCGCTCAAATTGCACTCTCCACAGTTTGTTAACACTTTACTCGGCGAGAAATGCCGAAATAGTGATTCCATGGTGATATGACACGGGTACACAAGTGTCTGTGGATCTGATGCGACCGTACACGTGCACTATCAGACATTACTCTGCCTGCAGAGATACCTTCAACATTATTGTCACAGGTTGGCAAATGACTGACGGCTCAAGTTCCTAAGCACACCTAAAACCACACTGTTATCATCATGCCACGCAAAAGCATGACGTTCCATGCCAAAATCTCAAGGTCACAGTAACCCACAAGTACCCAATAGGCCCTACACAAAGGATTCTGAATCGTCCGTACAGACGGGCACCCCACAAGTTACAGCCCTATCTACCGGTCACCTTCTGCAATTCTACCTCTTCATCGTTACTTGTTATTCCGGTTAAGCGTTGGGGACCACTTGCTTGCATCAAGAACGTTTCTTTTTCATGACCCCATTTGCTTATATGCTGACACCCTCTCTGTGAGCTTGTTCTTTTTTTCTTTTTTCTTTTTCCTTTAACCTTGGAAGCTGGCACTGGAGAGAGATTTTGTGGGAGTTTCTCAGACCTTCAATTGGTAAATTCTTGTTGTAGTTGTTCATTTGAGACCTCGAATCTACATTGAAACATGAATTTGTTCATTTGAGACCTGGAATCTGCATTGAAACATGAATAGATCACGCAGTGATGCTTCATTTAATACAGTGCTCTTGCATTTTGCTCTGTTTCCTAATTGTTTGTTTCGTACTGATATCCTTCTTGCTTTTCTTTTGGCTATTTGCATGCGGTGCGCGTGCGACAGAATGTGACCTTTAGGATGTTCTTATTAATTCTAAATAATATGGTCTTAGTTGACTAAACTTGATCACTTTCTGTTTGGTTGAAGGGAAAATCAAAGAAATGGCTGTAAAATTAAAATCTTGGGTTTTCACTCGTTATAAATGTGTGTTTGTTGCACTGAAGTCACGAACTTTTCTATGATAAATTGCAATTTACTGAACGCAGCAGCCAAAAGTCGGGCTGATTCTTTACCAACAACGTCAAAGAGCATCGAAAATGTCCTTGTCTGTCCAGACAGTAGACCTGTCTACAAATGGAGACGTAAAAGACGGTGATAACCGTTATAATGCGGCTGAAATTGAAGAACTTGTTTTCTCCAAGTTATTAGAGAGGCCAAGGGCTTTGAATATGGATAGACAGAGATCATGCGACGAAAGGTCGCTGTTTGAGTTGGGCGTCGTGATGTCTCCTCGCTTCTCGTCCAGAGCTGACAACTCTTTTCGAGTGATTGACCATGCTGATTTTGTTTACTCACCAAGTAGAAGATCAGGATTTACTTCCCCCATGTCACAGACTGGTTTTGAGACTTACCCGATGGTGGCCGAAGCTTGGGATGCTTTGCGGCGGTCATTAGTCCATTTTCGTGGTCAACCTGTCGGAACCATTGCAGCGTTGGACAATTCTGATGAAAAACTAAATTATGATCAGGTATTTACCCTACAGGTTATGATAAGCTGTTGTAAAGAAGTTTGGTTTCAATTTAGTAACTTCATTGGTCCTTAATCGAGCATCTTTAGTGTTCCTGTTATAGACTTATAGTTAACCCAGCGTAACTTTGTAACTCTCATACATGTGAGTGGCCTCAGTTTCAACTGTTTTGAAGCTGTCAAGTGGACGTAATATCTTCGTTTGCAGGTGTTTGTGAGGGACTTTGTGCCTAGCGCACTGGCATTTCTGATGAATGGAGAACCTGAGATTGTAAAAAATTTCATATTGAAAACTCTTCGACTTCAATCTTGGGAGAAAAAGATTGACAGGTTCCACCTAGGAGAAGGAGTAATGCCTGCCAGTTTTAAAGTACTTCATGATCCAGTCAGGAACAGTGAGACCTTGATAGCAGATTTTGGGGAAAGTGCAATAGGAAGAGTAGCACCTGTTGACTCTGGATTCTGGTGGATTATATTGCTTCGGGCATACACCAAGTCCACAGGTGACATATCATTGGCTGAGCGCCCAGAATGTCAGAAGGGTATGCGACTGATATTGAGTCTATGCTTGTCAGAGGGTTTTGACACATTTCCTACTCTTCTTTGTGCCGATGGATGCTGCATGATTGATAGGAGAATGGTAAGTTTTCATTGTTTATGTTGGTTATTCGTTAATGAACATAATCTACCCTTGTAGCACAAACTAGTTCATAAGGTGAATTTCAAGCTAAACTTTTACCTTTGGATGTGGGGCATCCAGTGTTTCTTTGCATAGTCATATCTTCTTTTTCATATTTTGATCAGACGAAGGTTTTTGGGTTTCAAGTTAAACTGTTTAAACTAGTGAGTGCAGACCTTGTTTCATCAGGACGGTAATAGAATGTTATATAAAGTTTTTTTTTTCTTTTTGAACAGGTAGAAACATATATATAGTTAGGATTACAATTAATGGGGTTTCAGTTGACTGGATTCATTCCTTGGCCAATTCGTGTTCAATCATGTCTTTCTTTTGAACTCTTCATGACTTAACCGGCAACTTTGTAATTAGGACTTGTTTGGCTCCACTTCTGTTTTTCTTCTTTTAATATTTTTAAACTGTGTCTAATTTCATATGTTTATTTTATCAGGGAGTCTATGGGTATCCAATTGAAATTCAAGCACTTTTCTTCATGGCTTTAAGATGTGCATTACTTTTGTTGAAACAAGATGATGAGGGGAAGGAGTTTGTAGAAAGAATTGTGAAACGCCTTCATGCATTGAGCTATCACGTGCGGGGTTATTATTGGATTGATTTGAAGCAACTAAATGATATATATCGCTATAAAACAGAGGAATACTCGCATACTGCTGTAAACAAATTCAATGTAATACCCGACTCTCTTCCGGAGTGGATTTTTGATTTTATGCCAACTCATGGTGGTTACTTTATCGGGAATGTTAGTCCTGCAAGAATGGACTTCCGGTGGTTTGCCTTGGGTAACTGCATTGCTATTCTGTCATCCTTGGCGACCCCTGAACAATCCACTGCAATCATGGATCTTATAGAATCAAGGTGGGAAGAGTTAGTCGGAGAAATGCCACTCAAGGTATGTTTTCCAGCCATTGAGAGCCATGAGTGGAGAATTGTCACAGGATGTGACCCCAAAAATACTAGATGGAGCTATCACAATGCAGGGTCCTGGCCAGGTATGACTCTCAACACATTTGTCATTGGCATTCAGGATCCCATTCAATGTGCTGTTGTAGTTTGAAAAGCTTCATTCTTGACTAGAAGGAAGTGATCAAGTAATTCTACATTATTCTTTTTGGCCATTAATTGAACGTTCAAACTTTATTCTAATGCAATTTGGCAGATCTTGCAAGCTAACACTTACCACTTTCACTATTCTATTGCCACAAAGTATGAGGGTTTTCATTCTGTCAAATATAGGTGTTTCTTAGTTCTATTAGTTGTGGAAGTGAACTGAGGATCTGAGGACAGTTGCTTATTTTGTTTGATATTATAACCCATTACTCTTTGAAGCCATGATCAATCTAATTTATACTTCTGTAATCTAAATACAAAATGGCAATTGCCACATCCCTTGCAGTGCTGTTATGGCTTCTCACGGCTGCATGCATAAAAACTGGACGACCCCAGATTGCAAGGCGAGCCATTGAAGTAGCTGAAATGAGATTGATGAAAGACAGTTGGCCTGAATACTATGACGGGAAGCTTGGCCGATATATTGGGAAGCAAGCGCGGAAGAACCAGACATGGTCTGTCGCAGGTTACTTGGTGGCAAAATTGATGCTGGAAGACCCTTCTCATCTGGGAATGGTGGCATTGGAGGAAGACAAACAAATGAAGCCCCTCATGAAAAGATCTAATTCTTGGGCATTCTAACATTTTGGTACCTCACGTTTTTAGGCATTTGTGATTTAACCATGCATTGCAGTTCAGCTTCTTAACTTTTTTCCAGTTTTTCTATAGCACTTGCCATTACTATTTCTTTAATAAGTTTATACCAAGCTCTCCTCCAACTCCAAGTAGACCTGGGAATGAATTTTGCTAATCAATGTGCATTTAATTTAACGAGCCGTTTGGAAACATTCGAAATAAATTTATTAACGAATTGGATTCAATTACATTCACGAGATTGAATTGAATTCAATTTATACGGTTTAAAACAAATCCAGTAATATTATAATTGAATTCAATTACACTATTTAAAACACAATCAAAATGAATCCAATTATTTCATATGACATTTTTATTCTCGTTTAAAAAAATAATCTTATTAAATAATATACCGTGCTATATATTTCTCCATAGTAGAACAAGATTCACTTAAAATTTAGCTCAAAACAAAAAAACAAAAAAATTTAGATATATACAAAAAATTTCAAGAAATGCAAAAGAATATAGATAAAATGGGAAAATGAAGGAAGAAGCTAAATCGAATGATGGATTTAAAAGAGAACGACGATCATAGACAAAAAATTAAAAAGAAAAAGACATCCATAAACAAGAAAAATGGAAAACCTAGATATAATGAAAGGTGTTGATTCGTGGAGAAGGTGTTGTTGTCCTGTTTCTTGGTAGAGAGACTGCTTAAGATAAAGAGATATATGGTAGGATTAGATTGATATTATTAAAAAGATATTTTCAACGTTCAAAAGAATAATTGAAGTCTTAGTTTGTAATTCAATTTTGATATTTTTTAGGTGAATTCAATTTATAATAAATTGAACCCATCCTATTTTTATTTCCAAACAATTGAATTGAATTCAATACTGGTAAGATTCCAAAAGGTATGATTTTTAAGACTAAAATATATTTAGAAATAGATAGCTTGATTGATGTGAGGAAGAAAAACAACAGATCCAATGAAAAACAAGGGTCCCAACAGAATGAAAGGACGAAAGTACCCTCAACCATTAAAACGCTGCGTTATGGTGCAGTTGTTGATCCAATCCAATTCTTTGTTAAATAGAATGGCAAAAGTGGAGAGCATTAGAAAGAAGTGAGGAAAGACTGTGAAAGAGACTATCGAATCGAAGATGGGAGGAGGAGCAGAGCATGGACACGGTGCCGAAGGAGGAGCCCACGGGGGCGATTTTAGGATGAAGGTGTGGAGCATGACCGGCGGCCCCAACTGCCGCCCCAAACACTGGCGCCGGAACACTGCCCTCGCCCTCGCCGGCGTTTTCCTCATCTGCATTCCCATCGCCATAAAATCCGCCGAGCTCGAGGTCTCTCTCCTCTCTCCCCTCTCCTCGATCCCCATATTTAAATTATTTGGAGTAGGCTTAATGACTAAAGTTGAATTTTAAGTTTATAGATTGTCGTTGTTTTCGTTGTCGTTGCTGTTGTTGACGATGATGATTTTTTTGGTGGGAAAGATTGGATCTTAGTGAAGTTTTGTGCTTTTTCCTAATTGGGGGAGTTTATTGTGGAATATTAGTAATTGGGTATTGAGAATTTAACCTCTTACTCATTGTTAACATTTCTCTTCTAGGTTTTAGCAATGTTAGCCTTGTTAGGGTGATTTCCTTTTTCTAATTATAGGGCTGTAGTAGACAGTTACTGTTAAACTCTTATCCTCGAAGTACACTTGGTAAGGTGCATAATTTTGATTCGTACATTTTAATCTTTTTCACTTCAAGTATGAGTTTATGTTGACTTTAGAGTTTCATTTGGTTGTGTCTGCGGTTTAACATTTGGTCAATTCTGGATCCACAGAATGTTCTTGTGCTTTTTAGGTGTTGTGATGCTGGAGAATTAAGTTACTGGTCATAGATTCACAACCTCTTTAATTCATTTCGCAGGGTTAATTTTATAAAAGGCCTCAACCTATACCAGAAACTGACTTTTGTATAAAAAGAGGTGAAATTGCAACTCAGTTTATTCTTTCTGTTAACCAAAGGGATCTCACATGCTTCATCACATTAGTTGGTACATGTATGAGCTAATTTTGTGAATGACCATCCTGACCTTATTGTAAAACAAGTATTCAAATCCATCTCATTCAGAAATCCTTAGCCCTTTCTTTCAAATTCCTTAATCATTTTTAATTTCAAACTCCTGAATGTGTAGAAAATGAACCGATAACAGCTCCCAGCCATCTTGTCTAGAGCCTTAGATCTCTCACACAGCACTTGTTGCAACCCAACCAATTTCCTTTTCAACAATTCTTGAGCCTCTTCTTTTGTTTTTATCGTCAACTTTCAATTGTCAACTCTGGATTAAAAGGCTGCTATGAATTAAGTGACTTGGCACACCAAATAACAAGAATAAAAAAGGGGAATAAAAAGAATTTGAATTCAGGGCATCTTTTACTCAGATGCTTAGTTTTGGTATTTAATTGACAAAAGATAAGAGCTATTATTGAAGAATATGTGGAAAGTTTTGGATTTTTAAAACAATTTACCCTATTAGGTGCTTCACTATTTTATTCCTTTCATTTGTCAGTGAATTTTTTTGGGCTCTGAAGTTGCTTGAAATGAAATGCCAATTGTTTTCAGATGTACTACACATATGCTGTTTAGGCTGAGCTGATGAAATATTATTCTAGCCAGTGTGAACGGCTCTGCTCATAAGATTATTGCATATGTTATCCTGGAGCTTCATACAATCATAATTGATGGGAAAGAGGACTTTATTTCTTGCAGCAAAGGCCACATCCTCCAGTTCGCCCAATTCCCTCACAATTGTGGTGCAAGAACTTTGGGACTAAAGATTACAACGAATTGGAGTGATAACAGAGGTTGAATTGCTGTATGTGCAGGGCAAGATGTTTGATATTATTCGACTTCTAATATCATTAAATGTCAGAATAAGGTGTAAACGGTATTTTACTTTAGAATTTCTTATTCAGTTTGCACTTTGCAGTGGAATTATCGGAAGTTGTGTGTTACAGCTTATTATAATCTTCTTTCTTTCAAGATTGATCCAAGATCATTCATTTCGCTGTTTACAAGAAGCCTATAGTGCCTGAAAGGAAACTATTCTGGGTTTATTGCTGTGCTTGCTTGCGCCCAATGATGGTGAGCAAACTGCAAAAATGCGAATCCATAAAGATTTTGTTAAAATTGAGTATTAGTGGAGTTTTTGGAAATCACTTGCTATTAAACCATGAAACTTAATGCAACGTAGCGCAAAATTACATAGTTAATACATATGCCATGAAGGATAAAGATGGCAAAAATTGGAATTGTTTGGATGTGTTTGGTAATCAACTTATTGTATTTTAGATTGTTAATTTATTAACTAAAAGTTAGTTGATATGTTTAATTAAACTCTAATAAGCTAATTTTTAAAAGTTCCATAAAAGGAGTTTTTAGAATTAGCTGTCACTACTTTACTCTCTATTTATGGTCTGTTTGTTCTGTGTGTTATCAAAATTGACTTTTTTAGTTTTTTTTAATTGTATTGAAGTTTGCAAAAATATAATAAAGTGATTAATTAATTTTTTAAATCTTTATTTAATTTTATAATATTAATTTATATTTAAAAATTTTATAATATTAAAATTTTAAACATAAAGAATCACATCAAATTAATATTTTTAATATATAATTATTATATATCGTACGTATATCGTATTATAATTATAAACATTTTAATTTATTAAATAATAAAATTTATACATATTATAAAAAATATTAATATATGTAACACGTTGTGCAATTCATATTAATAGAGAATTTAATGTTAAACTCTTATTATTATTATCATTATTTTTATTAAAGTTATAAATTTAATTTTTGTAGAATTAAACATTTAAAATCTAAATTCTTATAAAAATATTTATCGAAATATTAAAAAATATAATATTAATGTTCTTATAATTTTTTAAAAATCATATTTATTTTACATATCATAGTTAATATTAAACAGATAATTTTACTAAACATCTTTAATAAATAACTGATGTTATCTACTGGTTAAATCAGTCGATAAAACATTGTTTCTAGGGTGAAAGTTATATTATCTCCGTATTTTTAGTGTGAACATAATCTTTTATAAAATATCTAATCCACTATTTAATTAGATATTTTAATTGGAAAATATACTCACTACTAAGTAACAACCCCAAATCTGGTTTCTGATACCCACCAAAAATTGGAGCAAGTCTCTTCCGATAATATCTTAAATAAATTAACCAAAATTAGAGTTCCTGGTCTCTCCTTTTCTTCTTGGTCGTCTTCTCCGTTTCTTTCCCCTTCCCTCTTTTTCGTATTCTTAAGGTCCCTTTATTTACCAACGAACCACCATACGGAAGCCGTTCACTGAAGTGCCCGTTTGACTTACCGATGAGGGCACCAAAGAGACCGATCTACGCAGTCACGACATGGGTCCGACGACAGCCACCGAAAGTCAAGGCCTTTTTGGCGGTGGTGGCTGGTATGGCGACCCTGGTCCTCCTCAGGTTCATTGTTCATGACCACGACAACCTCTTCGTAGCTGCCGAGGCTGTTCACTCTATTGGAATCTCCGTCCTTATCTACAAGCTCATGAAGGAGAAAACTTGTGCTGGTAATCATAATTGTTGGAAAGGAAGCTTTTTTAGCGGACCGCTTTTTTTCCTTGGCCGTTTCTGTGGCACGAATGATTAGCTTTTTATTTGGTGATTTGTCAGGAGAAGAGGGAAATTTGGTGGTTTTTTAGGGTGCTTTTTGGTTTCTTTTTGGAAGCTCTGGTCTCTAAGGATTTAGGGATGTTTTGTAGGATCAGTTTAAGTGTTTGATGCTTGTCTGGGTTTGTTAGGAAAGGTGAAAATTTCCGTTTTCGTATCTCAATCTTAACTCTTGCAAATAGGAGTCTCATGAGTTTCCCCTCACTTTTTGTTATAATCTTTGTTTTTTCATGAAAAGATGTCCAATCTGAAATGTTTAAGTTGAAGCTGAAGATTAAGGACCTACTACGCAAAAATATTTGACCTTTTCCCAAATAACACTTCGATTTCTTTCTGCTTGCTATTGTAAAATTAAGAGAAAAGGATTCCCTCGACTGGAACTTGAAAAGAAAAAAAACAAAGCTACAGGAATTTTGAAGATCTCGAACGATTTTGAGCTGAATGTTTGTATGATGTGCCCTTTATTATATCTGCTTGTCTTGTTTGCATAGTACGCTGAATCCAAAAGTGGGAACAACTGCAACTTTGCGAGGAGAGGATTTTCACAGCCAAACTGTTGTTTTATTGGTTATGTATTGGTTTTGCTTTATAATTCTGTTAACATTAGTGGTGATACTTCTTTGGTTACCGCCAAGTAAATTGTAGAAGGTTTTATATTTCAATTCTGCAAGGAATCCATATGTAATGTCTAATAATTTATTTATATCCGTTTTATTTTGGCTCATTTTAGGGGTTTTTGTTTGGAACACTTTTAACATTCGTTTGATTGACTTGCAGGACTATCACTAAAATCTCAGGAGCTGACAGCAATTTTTTTAGCTGTCAGGCTATACTGCAGCTTTGTAATGGAATATGACATACACACAATACTAGACTTAGCTACATTGGCAACAACATTGTGGGTTATTTATATGATCCGTTTCAAGCTAAGATCTAGTTACATGGAGGACAAAGATAATTTTGCAATATATTATGTGGTATGTATCTAGTTATGAACTCAAATACATTCATTGAGGTGTTGGAAATTTCTCACGAAATTGACTTTGCCAGTTCTGGTTTGCATTTTGGTCCCGACGAATGCTTTGGTTATAGGATGGAAACCAGGCTGCTCATTTTATCGTTAGATTATGGGTGTTGTGGTGATTAAGATTACAATTTGTCTGACCATGATTTTCAAAGTAGATTTCTTCCATTGTAGCAGGCCCTTTTATCCTTTGTTTCTACCATTCTTGGCCATTTTATGTCATCCTATTACTCTGGTTGTTTAGGTTGTTCAAGTTTTTCCTAGTCTATTATCAGTACTGTGGTCTTATTAATGCCAATCATAGGATCTATGGTTTATCTGTTATGGAGGGCCATTACGTTAATCCTCATGTCTCTGACCATATACTTACTGTCTTATTTGTAGGTGGTACCTTGTGCTGTTTTGGCTTTATTGATTCACCCATCAACTTCTCATAACCTATTGAACAGGATCTCATGGGCATTCTGTGTCTACCTGGAAGCTGTTTCTGTACTACCTCAGTTGCGGGTTATGCAGAATACAAAGGTATGATCTCACATAATGGAAGATACACCAGTTCAGGAACTTGTTGAATATTGGAACTAATTTTCCCTTGGGTGCTTTCAGATTGTTGAGCCATTCACTGCTCATTATGTATTTGCATTGGGTGTTGCAAGGTTCTTGAGCTGTGCTCACTGGGTTCTCCAGGTTTGTTCTTGTTTCTCCATATCTTTGGTTTAACCTGAGTTTACATTGGTTTTCTGGCATAGTTGAATTTTATCATGAAAGTCTGACCGCTGAAAAATGTTGAGATAGGATCTTTATTGTTTTGATTTAAGCATCTTTGTAGATTTTGCATTTAAATTCCTGCTACAATAGGGATTTGTGGTACAAAAAGTAGTAGTTATCAATGAGATTGCTACAGCCTTTTCTGTTTAGTACTTCTATTAAGGCTTCTGTTTTGTTATCTTGTCATGCTAGCTACGCTATCATGTCTGATTATGCGTGAGAGTTTCTATGTTTGTGTGTAACAAATTGCTTGTACGAGTTGTGTACTGATGACACACGATGTATACAAGCATTCATTTTGTGAATCCACTTTCTTCACAGACATGCTTCATTTATTAATCAATATTTCACACACTTCAATGTACTAAACAATTAGTTATACCCATAATGAAACTCCTAAAACTTCCTACAATTTTTTAATCGTCATTTTTTCTTTTTATTTTTCAGTTTTCATAAAACATTTTAAAAGGTTACAATTGAGTTCTTAAGGACAGATTTACACATACAAACTATTTTTCTTGAATGTCTAGATTGCATGTACAGAATAAGTTCCTTACTAACATAACTGATTAATATACTAAAGAACTTTAGCTTAAGCCTACACCAAAGCATGAGTTGAAGATCTGTAGAAGTTTACATATGAAAATCATAATAATAAAGTTTTGATTGAAAAGTTTCGAGGGGTTTCCGTCTCTGCAGAATATTTAGTACTGTTTTGAGTGAATATACATGGTTTAGGACTCAAAAAGATTCAAAATATTAAATAAAATTTTGAAAAGTTTTAGAACTAGTTATGTCATTGTTGCGAACATTTACAAAGATTTTGCCATGTAGTGGTTAGGTTCTGTGTGTTCTTAAAATGATGTTATGCCATTATAAGATTATCTATATACGGCATTTTGCTTCTCTTTCTGACACGAAGCATTTCCCTGGTTTTATGGTTGAACAAAATGATTACTGTCACAACATTCTATGAATGCACTGTTTATATATTTGTTGAACAGGTTTTAGATACCCGTGGACATTTGCTGGTTGCTTTGGGCTATGGATTGTGGCCTTCTATGGTTCTCATCTCAGAAATTGTTCAGACTTTCATCCTAGCCGATTTCTGTTACTATTATGTCAAAAGGTTTGTTTATTGGCGGACATCATGTCGCACCCAAATGGCACAGAGAAAGGTGGTTTATACCTTTTTTATCACTAGTCAAAGCTTACTGTGATTGTCGGTTTTGCAGTGTGTTTGGAGGACAGCTTGTTCTTCGTCTACCTTCTGGAGTGGTGTAACACAGAAGTCTCTTCTAGTGTGGTTCCTGAGCAATGCTACCATGAAATTATCTTACACAGTGTTCTTGAGTTCTCTTTCTGTGCCGGATTCAGTTCTCTGTTGCAGTCATGACAAGAGGGTTTGCTTGTAGAGCTGGGGATATTGAAAACTTTAGTGGATGTACTTGGAATATAGTTTGAGGCCTGACATAACTTATCTCATCCAAATGCTAATATTGTCTTTACAATGTAGACAAGTTTCTCAAAACTTGTGGTCTCTGTTACTGGTGATTACGGATGGCTCCTTACCAAAGGTGGATCTGTCTAGATAACTTATTAGTCATTATTATATACAACTTGCTTTAATTTCTGGTCTAAGAGAATTTTCCTACAAACTCTTTTGGTAATAATATGTGCTGTTAAGTGTGCAATTGCTGCTGGGTATCGGCTTCCTGCACTGAAGTTTACATGAATGACTCGACTTTGGTAAAGGTCGAACTTACAAAAGCCTGTTGGTAAATGCCATAAAGTCTTCGTTTTAGCCTGCAAGTAATAATAAGTTCAATATTATGCTTTAAGCAGATAATCTCATTTGCACCAAGCGGGTTACTCAACAAATTGAAGGTTGGTGGTGATCACCATTACTTGGTCTAATATGAAGGTGATTACCAAGAGACATGTGGTAAACAAAAATTTCAGCCACAGAATGTACTAGCTTGCTTTGCTACGATGACCTTAAAAAAGTCGGAGTTATTGGAAAGAAACAAAGACTTGGTTTTCAGAGAGTGAGGTTCCTTGCAAGAATTCCCTCCAAAGTGACCCCAGGTCCAAAAGCCAGTATCAACCCCCACTCTGCATCTTCGTTATTCTCCTTGGTCTTGAAGCTCTCTTCAATAATGTAATCTAACACATACACAATGGTGTTGCTACTAGCATTGCCATAGTCCATAAGAGCTCGTCTACTAGCATTCAGTTTCTCTGGCATCAAATCTAGTCGCTTTTCTATCCGGTTCAAGATTGCTGGTCCTCCTGGATGGACTGCCCAGAATATCTTGTTATAATCTTTTTCATATAGGCCAGCAACTCTCATCAACTTCTGACAAAAATCTTCAATGTTATCTTCAATTATCTGAGGAAGCTCTCTTGCTAGCTTAAAGCTGATACCCTCTTCTGTGAGCCTGCCATCAATAGTTCCGTGAGTTTCTGGCAAGAAATTCTGTATTGCTGTGTGAAGCTCGAAGAGAGGCTTTTCCGTGCCTGAAACTGGTTCTGTGCCTATAATCATAGCTCCAGCACCATCCCCAAAGAGTGCGACACCAACTAGATCATATGGTCTATCCGCACTTGGTGGCTTGAACCCGATAATGGTAGTTTCTGAAGTAGCCAGCAAGACTCTACTTCCAGGATTGTTCTCAGCAATATCCTTTGCAACACGAAGACCAGCCACACCTCCAGAGCAGCCCATGAAGTAAAGCATAACACGACGAGTTTGGGGGCTTAGCCCTAGGCCCCTTGCTAGATAAAGGTCACCACCTGGTAGTCTAGCTTCACTTGAGGAGACATAGACTAAGTGGGTTATATCTGTTAGAGGCCTGCCCCAGTTCTTGACGCATACTTGCGAAGCTTCAATTGCCATCTGTGTTACCGCATCATTACAGATATCCAGTCGTTGCTTTAAAGTCGGTTGGCCTTCAGTGGCAAGTTCAGGATACTGTTTCAGTATCTCTTCTGACATAACCACATACCTTGTTTTGACAGTTGTTGTCTGGCCTGTTTAATGATTCATGGAAAAAATCTCAGTATTCAACTAGTATCTAACATTCGTATGTATTTACATGGATGAAAGTAAATGAGGGAGTAAGTTGGGAATATTACAGAGTCGAGTTAGTTTCCTTTTGAGATCAGGATCATCGCAATTGGTGTTCTTGAAGTACCCATCAACCAGAAACTCTTGCATGACGAGCTGGTGAGGAAACGCCTTGCCAAGGGCCAGAATTGTAGCTTTGCCAGGGTTGGCCATTTTTACAAATCCTCCCTGTACAGTCTCTTCGCTGCCCATGCTTGATGCTTGTCTAACAATACAGATAAGGTGATAATAATTCTTGGGATACTTTCACTTTGTAGTAAAGCAAATGCAGAAGAGCTAAGATCACATATATACAACTGCAAGCCATGTCTTAGAAGAAATACTAAGATAAAAGTAGGGTAACAGTAAATTTATTTCTTATTTGAAGAACCATAAGCGTGGCGATTCTTATATTATGGTAAACGCTGTGTAGTTGAGAAGCAAGGTTCCCATGGAGGAAATGTTTAACGATGTTGGTAGGCGATTGGTGGCTTGTTGATTCTGCACATTATAAAGGAAGTCTCCAACATTAAAAGGACAGGGTACTACTACAGCCTGATTTCGAACTTAAGGATGACAAGATATTATGACACAGAATCAGAATCTTCGTCCTTGATCTTCTTTAATTCTTTTCCAGGATATTATTGAATAAACGTTCCCAGATTAAGGCTAAGGCTAGACAGTTCCAAGAGCATTGTTTGCACGGATTTATGTGGCCAAGGGCCATCTCATGTAACTCAATATTATAAATAACAAGGGCCAACCATAGCAGATCCTATTACGGTGGCACGAAAAGTTCCCAACTCATCTCATCATTAAAACAGCCAGTTAAAAGCGCTTAAGCAAAACGTGTGATACTATCAGCTCGAGATGCATACTATGCATTCATAATTTCCCATAAAACAGACAGTTCAATCGTAAGGTTTCCATCGCTGCTTAACCCAAACAACTGCAAATTATTACTACAGAAGCCTTACACTAAATATCACAATTCTTGTAACAATCAAATATGTTATGCTGGTTATCATGACACTTCCCATATATGTCTCCAAATAATCATCCAATGTAGATCAATCATTTCAAAGTTCAGCCAGAGACTTTCCACTGATAAAATCAACTACTTGGGCAACTGCCTGGTCGAGTGCTGCAGTCACTGCAGCCAAATTCTGCAAAAATTCCTCTGTAGTTGGTTTGTCACCATCTATTACGTCAGTCACAGCCTTTACAAATACAACAGGGACTTTCAAGAGATCAGCTACATAAGCAACAGCTGCTCCCTGAAACCAAAATTTCTAGCAAACTGACTTGGTATATCGTGAACATAGTAAGAGTAATGATGCCAATAGAAAAGCATTAATCTTAACCTCAATATCCTTAACAGTAGCATCATTTGCAATTATTGATGATTCATCCTGAGGGGACATATCAAGCGAGTCTCCAGTGGACAAGTTCCCAAGCTGAAAGTATTGAGCCAGAGGTATTAAACCTTTGAAGGCATCCGTGAGTTTTGAAAAGTATTGAGCCAGAGGAACTTGATAGCAGCAACCTTTAGATTAAGCTCTTTCAATAAATTAGGTGTTGACAAGGCTTCCCTCAAGCCAACTCCGTAAAGATCAAAAACCTAAACAAGTCAAGGAGCAGATTAAATATGCACTGAATGCCAATAAAATCTGATAAAAAAATTGATAAATCCAACATCATTCATGAGTTAGATTATTTATGTCTATTTCTAGTTTTTCTTGAGATTTATGCTCCAAGTAACTAGATATAAAACCAAGTTATGTGGGTTTTCAGATGTATTGTTCTAAAATCTTTTTTTTTTTTTGGGTAAAGGAAGAGAGAAAAAAAAAAAAGCAGATGACGGTGTTGCCAAGTTTTGGCCATACTTCAAGGAAACCAATCTCTGTGGATCAGAACAAGAAAACAATGGCTAAACTTCCCTTGCCTCATTAACATAATAAGAAGCAACTATCGAAAGTAAGCAATACTTACCGGGATAGGGATTCTTCTGTCATGAAAAGCAACATGAGAGACAAGATAAACATCACCAATGGATGAACCTTTGGCCTGTAAATGTCTCACTATTAGTATGAGAGCAAAATGAAATGCAGTATTACGCTGAAGATATCACTAACCCTACACCTTAATTCCTTTATTAAAAGGAGGATGAACTCATTTCACTACAAGTAACTGTTCAAAAAATAAAAGCAGAAGAGAGAGTTAACAAGGTATATCAGAGGAATAGACCTTGGAACAACTAAGAAAAGATGATCCACTTGCCAACTGGCACACTATAAATTTGGAAAGTTTGATGAAAACACGCGATCAACTGTATATAAGCACAAAGAAATAAAATAATAACGAAGAAGAATGCACCTTAAAGCCACCAGCGGTGCCAGCATTGATAATTAAATCTGGCCTTAGTGCTTGGATAGCAGCATAAGTCGCAAGGGATGCAGAAACGGTGCCAACACTGTCAACCCCTGAAAAGAAGATAATCTGAAGAAAGATTGCAAGATAGCACCACTGGGAACCAAGAATAAAAGAGTAATCTCTTACAATAAAGCAAGTAATGAGAACCTATGAACTGTACTAGAAACTGGGAAGTATATGAGCAGCGTGCATCAGAAGAGTGCTTGAAAAATCATTCTTAAACAGGAAGCTGGCAAAATCCAAAAAATTACCCAAAGTGGGATCTTTTCCCGGCCAGACTAGATTAATCTGAAGCTCTTTATAGGTACCATGATATCGGACCCAAGGAACCCCACTCGGAAACCTGCACCACCATGCTTAGGCATATCTTACGACCACAAATTCCAAATATGCAACTCATGTTGAAAACATAATACCACCAACGTTCACAAACTGTACCCCTCAGCATCAATCCCTATATCTCAAGAACGTAACTTTTTCCAATAAACACTACTATAAAGCAAAAGACCAGGACAAATACACACACCCCATTAATAAGCCGAAAAAAAGAAAAAAAAAAAGAAGACGGATAATACCACACAAATCTCGAACTGACCAATTAAAGCAGTAAAGAGTTATTTTCTTCTAATTATTGAAATAAACTACAAAAAAACAATAGATATCTCCTAAATCCTAAACCAAAATCAAACAGAGAAAATATCATTACTGATCAAAACATGAAAGGCACACACACACAGTAAAAGGATGTTCATCAAAATCGAAAAACAGACAACAGAACAAAGGTTTGAAGAAATGAAAGTTACACAGAATGATTATCCTCTTTGAGCTCCAACTTGTTCACCACAGGGACAGCTTCCGTTTGCATTGCTGTTACTCACCATTACATAAAGCACTCGATAAAAAAGTTCCAAGAGAATTATACAAAAGCTCAGAGAAAGACAGAAACTGAATAGAAAAATACCGATAATGATGAGAACAGAAGAAATTGGACGGCGCTCTTCAACAACCATGGCTTCCTCCACAGCGTCCACCTTCTCGCCGTGACGGTGAGGAGCCATAGCCGATCAGTTGACTCGTTCTCTCTCTATTTGAATGTTTAGTTTAGTTAGTTTCTGGATAGAAGTTGAAATGTTAAATTTTCCTCAAAAAGTGTTGTTCGCCGTTCGACCAATCGAAGACCAAAGACGACTATTTGGGATTGGAGCAGAACCTTAATGGAGACGTCTCGTGACTGGAGAGGCCAACCATCCTTTTATGGGTCCCACTGTTTTAACAACGTATTTATTTATTAGAATTTTGAACAGTTTTTACTTATTAGAAGTTGACAAGAACACGATTATTATTTTTTATCACCTCACTTTTATTACGTACATATTAAACAATAATAATAATATTTAATAAAAATTTTGCTAAAATAAGGTCTAAAAAAATCTATTTATATACAATTTTTTCTTTAAATAAATGAGAAATTATTTCTAAATAACCAATGAATAAAGTATTGTGTAGATAATATTTAATTTATTGTAAATTATTTGAAAGCGGTATCTTTATTAATTGAAAATAAAATTATATGCTATTAAATCTCTCTTGTATTAGCTTGAGTTTGACAAAATAACGTCCAAATTTTAATTATATTATTATTTTAAATCTAGCTTGAGTTTGACAAAATAGCATCCGAATTTTAATTATATTATTATTTTAAATCTTATTTATTAATCAGATAAATATTCTTATTTAAAAAATAGAAAATTGTGATAAAATCATATTCCTTAAAAAGAGGGACAAAGAAAGCATATTTCATTTTTCCAACGAGTTCAAATTCTATAAGATTAGGTGAGGCTGAGTAATTAAATTAGAGGTGATCAACTGTACAAGTGAATTATTGTGATGAGTCTTTATAGCAAAAAGAAAGAAAGCTGTCATTCACATCTGAGGTGGTCCATTAGAGCACAAGAAATGGTTCTCAAGTACAATGGTCCCAGTGGAATAGAGACGCAAGTTGCAACTATACCACTAAAATATAAGGTTTATGTAGTCAATCCTATTATACATTTCCAATCTTATTTTACTCCAAAAACGTCGTTTTATATTTATTTATATGTAGAATGATATCATTTTAAACATAGAACAGAATATCAGACAAAAAAAATCTAACACAATAAAATATAAGAATAGAATGAGTTAAATTACATACTTATTTAAAATAATATTATTTTAAATAAAGAGTTGGAGAGTCTTGAGTCTAATTTAAAATTTCGTTAAATTAGGTCTAATTCATTAATTTTTGAGCTAAGATGGATCAAATTCTAGTATGCTTTTAGCTCTACTAAAATAGAATGGTAGAATGGTTCGAAATAATTAATATTTTAATTTTTGTTAAGAATTTTTAGATTTGACTCAGTAAAATTAGACTCAACTCATATAATTTATTCAAATTTAAAAGTTTATTGGCATGATATTTAATTAATTAGAAAATAAGGACTGAGATCTTCACACTTCATGTTTACAAAAAAGAACGTTGAAAGAGGTCTGATTAAAACTGTATTCTGTACTTCAGCGTTTATAACAGTATATATAACAAGCTTTAATGTTCAAAACATTTAAATTAAACTTTAACATTTTTAAAAATATTTAAGACAGATCTTAAATGAATAAAAAATTTAAAGGCATTAACTCTCTGTCAGTTAGATGCCACGTATTAAAAAATAGATTTCATTACCACATCTCAAATGAAATTTACTGTCTAAAATATATAAATATGAGCCCATTCAGATTAATTGTCTAAAATATATAAACAGTAACTCTGCTCTCGTGTAATTGTATGACTTACTTTTTCATTAATATAAAAGATAAGTATGCAATCGTGGGGCACACTTTTTATTTAAAAATGTACAAAAATGTTGTATCAATATTAACAAGATTTTTAATTAACATAAATAAATTTCATCAATTTTTTTTTATCTATTTAGAGTTTGTTATAAAAATATTATAATTTAATTTGAGTATTTCAAAATATTAGAATTCAGATTGTATTTTATCCAAAACTGTGACTGCAAAATATACATAATTTCACGTTTCAGGTTTGTAAGAACGTGTTTTACGTGTAGATTTAGAACCCTTTTACTTATGACTTGATTTTGGTAACATAATTGAAAACATGGTAATGCGAATACGCGGAGGGGTGATCAACCTGGGAGAATTCGTGTTTCATATCATGTAATTGTTTGGCAAACAAGTTATCTAACTATTTTTAGTTGATTGAAACGTTTTAATTATTTAACCATATCATCATCATCAAAAATTAAGAAATTAATAATATAAAATAAATATAGGAGTAAAAAAAAACTGATTACATATAATTAATTATAATATCTAATAAGTTCTACCTACTATTAGATTTGATCCAATAATTTCCTATGAAAGCAATACTTTAACCATTGAATTAGGCCAATAATTATGAATTTAGATTATTTGTTTATGTTATTCTATGCCTATCTTATTTTATAAATATTTATTTATAAATATTATTTATTAAATAAATAAATATTCATAAAATAAAACAGACATATTATAATAAAAACAGGTGATGGCGGCGTATTATTTTCTTGATAACGACTACATAGCTGACAGGGGCCTTGGCTAACTTGTCAATGGGACTCGCAACGCACGTCAAGTTTTAGTAGTCAATTAAGCCTATTTTATTGGACTTGTATACATCTTTGTCAAGGTGCTGGATTTCTTTACATTATAGCTCTGAAGCTCAAGTCAAATTTCAAGTTTCAGGCTTGTAAGAAATGACTGGTAAAGATATTTAAAACCTAATAACTGTAGGGTGATTTTCCTTTTTATTCTACATGTGGCAAACATGAAAGCATTCATGATGTAGATAAGTAACAACATGTTCACGTTGAGAGGAATGGTGTTCTGGACCACGATTTCTACAAGGCATGGAAATATCATCACCATAAATGCTAGCGTACAACTTCTCTCAACATGGTCACCCTGACTCCCCTAAGATTGTCGCCACTGTAAGGGAGCGGTTGGTTAGTTTGAGAGAATGATAATAGGAATGAGAATGAATAAACTGAAGAATGAAGAATGAGAATGAATATTATCATTATAATTATGATAGTTGGTTAAGAGGAATGAATGATTATCATTATCATTGATAGTGGTTGGTTTGTAAATAATATTATAATTATTTAATTACCAAATTAATTATATTTTAATTAATTACAATATTTTAAATAATAAATGAATTATATTTTATTAATTTTATTGCAATTAATTAG
>JANIJH010000225.1:70726790-70737667 GCA_024520975.1 Erythroxylum areolatum | reverse complement strand
TCCATTCCACTCCATTCCATTCCGTTCCATTAATTACCATTCCATTCCATTCCATCCTAAACTTCCAAACATACCCTTAAGAATGTTAATGAGCTGAGCCCAGGTTAAAATTGACATATTTATCAAGCCCCAAGTAAGGGGTGCCCAACATTGCCCTGTCATGGTTTTCCTTAATCGAAATATAAACTTTCCTTTATAATCAAATTTGTATTTTGAATTTGGTGTGCATGGTTTACATACATAGGTGTAATTTTAGAATTGTAGGTGTAATTTTAGAGTCATTTGAGAAGAACATGGGTTCTTTCTTAAAATTCTTTGAGTAAACATAGCTATATAGGTGATGTTTATTTTTTCTTTTACAAACATAATCATACCATAGACTATGTCCAAATATGCAAAGAAGTACAATGAGTTATGATCTGGGATATAGATGTGTCACAGCTCATTGCATATTGTGGAAAAAGAGTTCCACGGTCATAACCTAGACCATGTTTCTAACTCCTAACAAATAATCTTATCTTAAACATATTTTTGGTGGATTACAAGAAGAGAATGCTAAGACTTAATAAAATCATAGTTAAATTAGGTCGTGTTTTATAAGAGCCTATTTGAGTATATAATTATAATAATTAGAGTTTACAATTAACTATACTTGTATAAACTTAGTTTATAAATAAGAAATCCATAATCTCTAAGTGAGTGAGCAATCAATATAGTGAAATCAATCTTTCTTAACTCCTAAGGATGCAAGCATATCCAATTGGTTAAATCTCATTAAATATCTTCTTGTTAGTTCTTGTTTATTTATTTCTTTCATACAAATATCTTCTAGATATACCTTGTTTCCCAATAACTGTTATCAAAGCATATTTGAGATGATAATTATTTCAGTTTTAAGGTTAAAATGGAAAAGTTCAATGGAATTGAAAAATTAGAATTGTGGTGACAAATAATGAATGATTGGTGTAGTAAGGCTTGCTAAAGTGGGAAAGTTGCAATTGACAATTTTAAATTGTGCTAAAGGGGAGTGAAGTATTTGTTGGTGTCGCAAGGCATGCTAAAAGACTTATGAGATAATAAGCTAGAATGTATAGATGAGCTTAACTAGAAGGAGTTACAAGTGTAAAAGGTTGGAACCATTGTATTATATCTAGTAGATGAGATCATGTACTACTTCATAGATATTACATCTTTTATAGAGATATAAAAGAATATAGAGAGTCGATATATGTTAAAATCTCTCATAAATAAGTTGCATATAAAGCAGAGACTATATATGCTGAAGATGTGGGGGGAACAAATATGGAACAACAAATAAATGTGCTTAATCAACTAGTCAATAACCTATTGAGTTTAAGGTGACTAATTATAGATAAGGATAAAGCAGTGATTCTACTTTATTCCTTACCTCTTTCTTATGAGATTTAAGTTATATTATGTTTAAAAGAGATGTCAATGTGTTTATATATTTTATGTAAGTTGTCATTCAATGTTTTGATGTTTTATAAGTTTTATGTAGCTTTAATGTTCTTTAATAGCTATTGCATAGGTTAAAATGGTTCAATATAAAGTTTTATGTTAAAATCTAAATTTAAATATGTTAAAAAGGATATTGCTACATTAATTTTTTTTACCTTGATTATGTCAGTTATAGGCAAATATATGAGATGGGAAAGGATTTAGGGTGCCATTAAGTTGATAAGACATATTATAGGATACCTATTTTCAACTTTAGGGAGTTATTGAGACTTATTGAATAAATCCAAAACTAAATTAGACTAGCAATTCTTATGAAAATTCATGGAAGTGTTAATATGTATGTAGCCTATAATTTAGACACACTTTTCCTGCTCCTAACATATTACCTATAACTAGAGGAGAGAAGCATGTTAGTAACCATGATGATGATGAACATAATGATGATGACGATGAACATAATGATGAACATATGGATAAACAAGTTGGATGTGTACAACTTGTTTCTAAGTAGACATTCTAGATGATCATCAACCAGTTAAAGTTGATTCGACTAAATGTGGCAATTTTATTAGTAGTGATGAGTTCAACCATTATGTATATTCCAAAAAGTATGACACAATAGTGGAAATTAAGTATAGAGTTCAGAACTACAAAAGATCGATTATAAAATGCAAACATGATATAATTTAAGGTTAAAAAAATGAGAATAATAGGATCAACAATCAGGGTATTGATGAATGCCCTTAAGAGTTGAATGATAGATATGACAAGAACAGAGGATGTTTCAAGTAAAGACTTACAAAGCTAATCACAGTTGTTTCATAAACAACAAACCATAATTGGTTTCTACCAAGTTATTAATGAAACATTTTAGGTATAGAATTCTTGAGAAGCCTAATTTCTCAACAAAAAGCAAGTTGAAGAGTGCAAAGAGCAACTAAATATTTTTGTTAGCTTAAGCATATGTAGAAGAGAAAAGAGCAAATTAAGGGAAAAAAAGAGAGCAATAGATTAGGTAAATGAATATGCTAAGATATAGGGATATGTATATAAGTTAAAGATAAGCAATCCAGCATCAATAGTATAGTTATAACAATCAGGGAACTAGGACACTTCCTTACTATAAGTAATGATAAATGAAATTTCATAATCTTATTAATACTTCATTATATTTTGTTATACATCTTATTCATACTTTATTATTTTTTGCTATAGTTCAAAAGGTTATACATTTGTTTTAATGCCATATAAAGATGGTGGAAGCATTTGAGACCTTTTTTTAAAAGGATAAATGATTGATTTCTTAATATAGAGTTTCAACACAAATTATTGAGTGCAATGAGTAAAAATGGTGATGGACGAATGTATCAATTGGCTTAGGCTATTGTGTAGATAGAAAACAATAGTTCATATAGTTGGTTTACAAATTTCCTATCATTTGATTTTTAGTTGGATGATGGTGAAGGACTCAAAGTTATATCTTATATGTAGAAGGTATATTATAAAAGATTAACTAATGTTTTTTCACTTGAATAAGGGATTAGTCAAAGTAATATAGGAGAGTTTACCAAATATAATTCATTGAATATGTTCCAAACATATATATCATGATTGGCATGGGAATTGGAACAAAAAGAACAACGAAATCAATTTTAAAATTATGCATAGTCTAATTACATAAACGATTTTAGTTGAAGACGCTTGTCAAAATAAAGCGTGGATGTGCTTTAGTCTTGTTTAAATATCCTAATGAGAGGTTATCAAGATGGTGCCAATCCTTTAAATTCAAATGTTTGTTAGTTAATAAAAATATAAGTGAAACTATTAATGGATAAATCTTATTAGCTAAAGACAAGCCAATAATTAGTACACTTGAAACAATTAGAATCATAGAGATGAAAAGGAATGCAAATAGGAGAAACTTTATAGATAGATGGAAGTTAGACATTGTACCAACTACAGTAAAGAGCTAAGAAAAGAACAAAAATGATGCAGTGCAGTAAAGAATAGTTTGGAATAAAGATGGTGCTTATAAAGTTTCAAATGCTAATGAAAAACATATTATAAAGATTGGTAGATATCAAAGTTATAGTTGTTGGGTATGAGACCTAATATGGATACCCTTACAAATATGCAATTAGTATAATCTATCATTCAAAACAAATGGTCAAGGCATTTGTAGATTCATGTTAGAAGAAAGGTTAGTTTATAAGTTTGTATGACTATGTGTTATAGCTTATTAATGGTGAAATTTTCTAGCCTTTAAGTGAAGTAAAGGTGATACATCTTCCAATTAAAAGAATAATGTGAGTTAAACCTAAAATTGCAAGAAGGAGGCTACCAAATAAGCCTAATAAATTAAAATTTTCAAATAAATTGTCTAAAAAAAATAAAATTATAGAAATGTAGGAAATGTGACAATTTTTGCTATAACTTTAGAAAATGCAACAAAGAAGGCTCAACATTATATGATGAGGCTGCTTCATAGGTATAAAAACCTTATTTTAATCATATAAGTCATTTTCAAACCTTGTGGTAACTAATATGCATCATTATCTTTATTAGGTTATCACAGAGACATCTTCGCAGGTATGTTGCCTTTTAGTTTTTATGTCAATGGAAAATTGGTTATAATAACTAACAAATGTGTTTCTACCAAAAAATAGGTCAACAGTGCAAGTAGAGTTAATAATAATGTTAAATCGAGTTGGAATGTGTTCTTTTAATCAATTTATCTTAGTTGTAATAATTGAAAAATATGCTTCTATTAAAAATAGGTAAGTAGTGTAAACAGATTTGATGATATTATTGTATCAAGTCAATAAAACAATATTATAGGGATTCTTTTTAATCAATTTTTCTTAGTTATAATAATTGATAAATGTGTTTCTAATATTTTTTACATATTTGTTGCTGAGTTGGTAGATCTGGATATGCCAATAAAAGAAAGTATATAGATATTGATCTACACATATTTAAGTTATCATTTTAAAAAAATGGATTTATAGTTCAGAGGACATTCTAACATCACTTTACAACAATTTTAAGCTAACGCAAACAAAAGAAAGGATCATTTGCCAAATCATCATAAGAACAATTTTCCTAATCAAGTACAGATGAAGAAATCAATATGGAAAGACTTTTCTATATATATATATGTGTGCTATTAATATAACATTATTGGAAAATATGTTAATGCTTTTTCCATGTATGAGATACTGGCATAACACTATTGGCATATATGTTGATGGCTTTTGATGTTTATACTATTGACATTTTCATATTGACGTAATATGTGTACTTATCAATGCCAATCCATTTAAATATTGATATTCTTATGTTTGTCAATTATGGATTCATATCCATATATTAGTTGCCCAATATTTATAAGTGAGGATATGACAAATCATTACAATATAACAATCAAGTGTATAATCATTACATTCCATATAAGTCAAGTTAGAATTTAACATTGTAACTCAATGTCATATTCCCATAATATAGTTAAAAATAACAAGTACCATGAACGCAATAAATCCTATCATAATATTCATTACTATAAACTTTATCTATTTTATTTTATCTTTTACTAATAAATTTATGTCTTGCTTTATGAATTTCATTTGCACCTCAAACTCTTTGGTTGTACTTGTCTTAGTAATACTTATAGTACTTGCTTTAACTGCCTTCTTTAATATTGATATTTCTTTCCTTAATTTTTGAATCAGTTCAACATCTTTCTTGATAAATTTGTTATCGTACCATTTGAAAAAGTTACATCGCTCAACCTGAAAGTTTTTATTTCAATATAGTGCTTGGTCGAGATTATGTATCACTCTATAAAGTCCTTAGCAGGACATTTAACCCACAATAACAAGTAATATTTTTAACATTTGAACTTGTTATTATATTAGTAAATGATGATGATTCCATAAGTTCAAGAGGTGTCACTACAATAATCATACTAATAATATATATAAAAATTAATATTGCATAAATTCCACTAATGAAATATGCATCAACTTGATCAAACGACAAATTAACATTATAAGTACCAGAGAAAACTGCCTTAGAAACATCAATTCATTGAGCATTATTTCCAACCCAAATTCTAAACCTAGAGGTCAATTGTGTTTATAGGAAGAGTTACATTTTTGAATGAAATCCTCGTAGAACCGGAATTACTTAAAATTACAACATATTTTATAATAATCTAAAGAAAATTAGTAATTCCTAACTGAAAGAGCTTATCTCAAATTTTAAAAGTTCTTTATTCCAAAATAACTGCACTTCGAAATCCTTGAATTAAAATAAATAATAATGATTTTAGTAATAACAAACAAATGATACAATATAATTAAATCCCAACTTCAACTAATTACTGTACCAAGAATTGCATACAGTTTTTCTACAAAGTCAAAATTTAAGCTCTAAATATATCCATGTATATGAAAAATGACAATTATCTTCTCTACTGAAAGATTGTTTGTAGGACAAAGAATACAAGCAAGGAAAGAATACAAGCAAGGATGTTTAGAAAATTAAGCTAGAAAATTTCAAAGTTCCTTCGTTGTTCATTTTAGTATAAACCTAAACATAAATAAAACATAGGCATGAAGAGTTAGAACAAAATGATAGTGAAATTATACAAATATAGAATGGAAACAAAGAGTGGAAATTACCATAAAAGATGTATAACAGAGTTGACCTGCATAGGTGATGATGTGGTAGAAAACTAATGACATTATACACCTGTTAGATTTTTTGTCTACATAGTGATCAACTTGAATATTTTTTTAAACGGTGGGATTTAATTTAAACATTGTGAAATTTTAAAGTCCTATTTGTATTCAAATGTAAATATTAATGTTATTTTTGCCTTTTTGGCCTAAAAATTTATGATAATATTCAAGGATGTAGTGTTTGGGGATTAACGTATATTGAGGTAAGAATTGTTTTAAAGGTGGTACACATAAAACTAGAACAACCTGGAAAATAAATTAAAGAGGCTAGAAATTCTAGTTTATGAAATAACACAATGTTAGGAAGAGAGCATGTTGGGTTTTAATCATGCATCACTTGAATTAACCGTCAGAATACGCAGTGGAAAATAAAACGAAACCTAAAAAATACATAATCAAACATATGCGATTAGATACAGTAAAACAAAATATGAACTTAAGATGTGTACCTTACAATCTCCTTCATTCCTCATTGTCTTCACCTCTTCGGGTTGTTGTAAACAACAACGACCAAAGGAGGGCATCTCTAATGATATCCACATGAAGAGCAAAGCCTGAAACCTCTTAGGAAGAATGACTAGAACACACATAAATTGCTAGCTTTGTGGTGTGTTCTTTGAGAGCGTATTTTAGAAGATGATGAATAGTTCACAAAAAGACACTTTGTTTTCTTACAACTTTTGCACGAAAATGGACTGTCTTTGACACTCTTTGGTCTCCCTCTAACTCCTAACATCAATAGAGAGTTAGTGGGAATTAAGTGGCTTTTAATCCCACTTAATTTAGTATGAAAACATTCATCCCTTCTTTAAAGGGTAATTTTGTCATCTTACCTAATAAGCAAGATTCACATGTGTCATATAATTCACAATCAAATGACACTAAACTACCAAACTTTTATTTAGTCATGCATCTCTCATATCTTGGATCCTCATCCAAAACTATTTTGCTCATTCTTCGCAACTCCAATGCATATGACCCATTAGGATCTCGGTTATATTAGCCACTTAAATTAACACTTAATTCAAGAAAGTCATAAGTGGTATTTAGCAACACATCATGACCCCCAAGTGACCAGAAAGTCAGTGGTTTGACTACGAACCCTTCCATAAACAATTCTCGTGCAATTCGTCATTTCACCATTTTATACCCTATTTGGTACAGAGTATGGTTAAAGTATCAACTCCTACTAGACTGACTACATCACATCTAGCTCAAGTGATGTTAGTTCTTATCCACGAGGCTCATTACTCAATTGGATATGTCATTAAAGACTATCTTCATGATATTTCCACCCTGGCCAGAGATTCTCGAGTAATAACCCCGACAAGAGGTTATGAGTATCAGCTCCTCCTATCAGGAGTGGTGAATCCTTTATTGGCTATTCAATTACCTTCGAATACCTCAAGTTATACCCAATTACCACCCTACGAACAACCTCTAAGAGACAACAAAGAATGAAGTCAAAGTACAAGATCGATATCTAAGATATCTTTGAGCACCTTAAGTCTAAGAATATTTGCATCATTTATATGATGAGACTATCATTGACACTAGAATAAATTATCCGTATGATTGTCTCATGACAAGTCACCAATGTACTTACTACTCTTAGTAAACGTCCATATGTTAACTCTAAACAACTCATATTTACAGCTTATGAGATTTATTGCTTAATCCAATCAAGAAGTATAACATGTGCTAGCCTGTTTAGATTAATAATGTTCCATCTCATTTATCCTATGACTATGGATAATTTAGATACTGACATAATTACATAAGATAGGAATCTCATTATCATGATTTCATCATAATTTCCTTCATGCTATGTAACATATTAAGGACTTTATAAATGCGATTTAAGATCATTATCAATTCATAAAGAATATGAACATCAAATTAATGAAAATGCCTTTTATTAATCATAAAGATTTTTACGATAAGTACTAAAGGAAATTGCCTTTAGGGCACTTCTCTAACAAAGCATTAACATGGTATGGTTACAAACAAAGTGTGGCAGATCTTTAGGCCTCCAAGTAGATAAGATTGGAAACATTTAGACGTGTATGCCCTTATTTTTAATTATAAGAATCTAACTACTTTTTAGGGTACTAAGGTTAATAAAAAAAAAGGATAGATAAATAATTAATATGGTGAAGAATGTAAGATTTCAAAAGATCATGAAATTGATAGCATGTAGTTAGATCTTGTTAGAAAAGATTTATATTTAAAAAAATGTAATTGACATGTTGACAAATCGATTATCAAGGAGATGTTAAAGCATCACTTGGACTTGATTAGTATTTTAGGGTGATAGACAAGCTTATAACCTAATATATAGAAAGTATATTCTCTAACGTAGATATTATTATATATGCTTATATACATGGGTGAATCTTGGAGTGTTTAAAAAAGAAAATGGGTGTTTTTTAGAAGTTTTTAGATAAAAATGGCCTGAGACATGGTTATATCCCACGAAATGTTTAATTATGAAAATTCGAGGTGAAGGTACATATTAATATATCGTTATGTCAAAGGTATTTTTATGGAAGACATGGTACGATGCGATTATATCATAGACTACATAGAAGAAGGACTTATGGAGTGCGATACAGGTATATCAGAACCCGTGTCATGTTTCGAAAAAATTGTACGATTCATGACTTGAACACAATTGTGACCTATACTATATTAGAAATTGATAACCTTATCTAAAGAAATGTTATTGATAGATGACAAACTTTAAAAAGATTTCATGACTTGTTAAAATTATGATTAAATTAAGTTGAATTTAGTAAGGAACCATTTGAGTAAAAGTGTATTGATTAAAGTTTACAATTGTCTAAACCTATTTTATAAACATAAAATGTGTAATCTTCAAATATTTGATTGACCAATATAATGAAATCAATTGCTCTTGAGTCTCAAAGACTTATGGACACTAAATTAGTCAAATTTCTTTAAAAATCTTTAGTTAATTTTTATTTATTTATTCTTTCATATAAATCTATTATTGTTGAATACACCTTATTTCTCCACATAATCCTTAAATACTAATAATAATTAGCAAAAGTGATGTATTGGTAGAACTTTTTGTTAAGCATATGAAGTTGATTTCTTTACATAGGCGACACTACAACAGATTAGGCTTTTGGCTTAAAATAGATCAATAAAATTGCCATCAAAGGGTACAACAAAGTAGCATGTTGGCTACATTTCTTTATATCAAACTTTTGTCTACGATTTTGAAAATCGTAGCTAAAACTCAAACTTTTGACTACTTTTTTCAAAATCATAGCTAAAAGTCTCACTTTTGGCTATGTTTTTCAAAATCGTAGCTAAAAGTTGATTATAGTAACTTTTTATTGCAAATATACATTATCTAAAAAAAAATACAATAATGAAAATAATGTTGTCTCACAAAGATTGTATTTATTAATTACAAAATTAATCTAATTAAAAATTTTGAATAATAAAAAAGTAATTGAATAAAAATATTTTAAAAATAATTTAAAACAAAAATATCATATTAAACAAATCTAGGACTTCCGATTTCACCAAGATCAATCCCACTTGACTCATCTAGTATTTCATTTCTATTTAAATTGAAAAAAAAGGAAGTCGATTACCACCCCTTGATCATTTATATGACCCCAAACTTCCTGTGTACCAGTTATCATAGCCACGGTAAACGTTGGGTAGCCAAGTGCGATAATCAGTTAATGACTACTCCCTGTGATAACTATAAACTTATCAAATTCATTAAGCTAAGAAATGCATAGTAATATACACAGTTTCATAAATATCTCTATCTTATGACATTAATATGATATTTCAATTATTACTTTTTAGTCTTAAGTTGAATCATAAGTCATGCGATTCTTGATCAAGCAAGCACAAACATTAGTCATAAAATGAAATAGTAAACATAGAATTGGAATAAAACATCAATTTAATTAAAATTAGACAAGTTCAAGTATTCATAATCTAACTACATTATATCCCTAAAAAGTATAATATCAAAAAATTAAATAATAAATTAAACATGTTTCAAGTCATGGTTTAAGAGAGAAAGAAAAACTAGGAATTCAAGTATAAAATTACAAAATTAAATAATACATTAAACATGGCTTAAGTCACACTTTTTGCTATGTTTTTCAAATCATAGCTAAAATTACACTTTTGGCTATGTTTTTCAAAAGGGTTAGTTACTAAAAACCCCAAACTTTCTTCAAAATTTCAATTATAGCCTAAATTTTAAAATGTGACAATAAAATATCAAAATTTTCAATTTTTTTAATTCTAGCTCGACGTTAGTCTCACCATTATCTGTGCTAATGTGGCACAGCTACTTGTCAACGCCCCTTACTAATCAAACACCTTAGCTGGTTTAGGAGAAGATTGCTTGATTAATGAAACGACGTAGTTTTGCTTTGATAGTAAAACAACGTCGTTTTTACTTAAATTATATGTCCCTCCCTTCTCCCTCTCTTCTTTGTCAATCAACATTTAAAACTCTTATTTTGAAACCCCTAATATGTAACCTAAAATCTCCCAAATCTTCTAATGTTCATAAGAGAGTGAATTCGTGCGTTGATGCTTCTTCTATCTCAAAGTTATTTGCTCCATCAGACGAACAAGCATTCTCTGTAATTT
>JANIJH010000225.1:70657763-70684196 GCA_024520975.1 Erythroxylum areolatum | reverse complement strand
AATGAAATAGGAATGAAGAGGAAATATTGAGTTTTAAGCAGAAAGTTGATAGTGATATATACATATTTATATACTCTATTTTTCTTTTCACTAGTCACATATGGCATTATATTGGTAAATTAGTGAATGAGTTATTGATATCAAAGTACCAAAGGATTGAGTTTGTGATTTAAAGAATTGATGAGTGATTAAGTTATGAAATTAGTAAAGGACCAGAGATTGTCATTGAGCATGCATTATACGTAATCCGTTTATACAATTGTGGATAAATAAATGTTAATAATATGAAACAAGAAACTATAGATGCTTAGGTTAAGAATTAGAAATTTATTAACTTAAGTGGTAATTATTAGTCAGGTTTTCATAATTAATTCGGATGATAACTTGTCGAATACGAAATTTAGATTTAGTTTATTATTCAAGTTGATCTTAGAACCCAACTGCTAATTTTAGTAAGATAATTATCCAATCATTTCTCCTTAATCATGTATAGGAGATTAAATTAGTAAAATTAATTCTCAAGAGTTTCTCACTTCGATTAATCTATTCAATTTTGCTTCTAGTTAAATTAGTTTGCTTTTCAGTTTAATTTTGTGATTTTCTTTAAACCCTTCACTCAACAAATCGAGATAGAATTAGGATATATATTTTTACTTTTGTTTAAGAATAATTTAAGTGAATCAATTTTTCCTTCCTGAGAGACAACCCTGGGTAATTAACTATAACTACCTCATATACTTGCAAGTAGGATAGCCTAGGCATTTTTAGAACTTATTTTGGCATAACATGTAGCCCTTTGGCCAATATGCCCATCAGATGTCTAACTTTGCTTTGGGTTGAGGGGTGTGTGTCAAGAATCTCATATTGAGTAAGTAAAGATTGTTAATATAGTTTATAAATGTATGAAAAAACTTCCTCTTATAAGGTATCTTTTGGGGTGAAGTTAGGCCCAAAATTTATCATGGTATCAGAGTATAAACTTGTCTCAATAGTTTAGGGTGGTGCCCGACCTCTTGTCTCTCATTACTCATTATGCTTATCAGATGCCTAGCCCTGCTTTCGACTAAGGGGGTGTGTCAAGAATCACACATTGAGCAAATGAAGAATATTAAAATAATTTATAAATATATGGTAAACTTTCCCTTACAAGGTGCCTTTAGGGGTGGAGTTAGACCCAAAATTTATTGTGGTATTAGAGCCTAAACATTCCTCAATAGTTTGGGGCGATGCCCAGTTTGCTATAGCTTTTTGCCCGATATACTCATTAAATATCTAGCCTATCATCAGCTTCCTTTTCAACCATCGTACTCCTAGTCATCCTTATAATGCTTTTGTTCTTCCTCTTTATTATTCTATTTCACTGAGGAGTGTGTAGAGCCATCAATTGGTGATTGATTTCTTCTTTGACATAGAAAATTTTGAATTTTTAGAAACATAATCTAAATCATTTTCAAAACTTAATTGCTTGAGTGAAAGGCTTGTTTCCTTCTCAATTATTTCATTCAAAATTTTGAAAATTTCAAATATTTTATTTTTGTATTTTGGGAAAGCTATCTAACTATGCTTTTTGTAATTATCAATAAACAATGTAAAATATTTGCTTTCATTTAGTGAGACCTCGCTCATAGTTCCATACATATTATGCCATAATATAAACTCATTAGCAGAGGTAATTTTGGCAAAATTCATATAATTACTCTCTTAAGAAATATAATTTTAACATTCTAATCAATAGCAAAAAGTTTGCTTTTTATGCAAACTCTCATCAAATCACCTCCTTCGACATCAATTATAATACATTCACTTTTAACAAATTTTAACATATTTCGTTTCTAAATTAATTAGTCAACACTCAACATATTTTGATCAAAACGATCCTCTTATTTTTACCTCTAAGTGAGCATCATTACCTATTTTGAACTTTCTTTATAAGCTTTTATAAAGAATTATGGAAAGAGACTCGTTATGTTTCATATGACATGTAATCCGCCAGCCAAGAATACTTGATAAAGTAAGCAGACGAGGCCCAAGAGCTGGCTTACAACTGATTTGTAGTGGCAGGAACATTTGCAGTGTTATTTTTTTATGAATCACAAGTTAGTAAAGCTGGTCATAGTGGTGTAAGCCTGAAACCTACAAGATATTTAAGCCTTACAATATTGTTAGGAGTCCATCTGTGGCATGATCCTTGGTTATTTTGGGTTAGACCCTTTTCACCTTGCATAGTTTGCTATTGTTTCTGTTGTTTTATGCCCTACAATCAATTGTTTTGGTTGTGATTTAGTGAAAAATTATTTAAAGACATTATTTATCTTGTATATATTTAGATGTATATGATAAAGTCCATAAGATAATTGTACATTGAAAATGAAATTATAATGACATTATAATAATGAGATTCATATTGCATTTATATATTATTCCTAAATGTTCCTAGTCTTTGTTCTATTAAGATTGGACATTAATAGAATGTAAAAAGACTAGCACTGTTTTGTTTTTCCTTATGAAGGAAGTAGTCAATCTCATAGACTAAAGTATAGAGATACTTAAACAAACATGTGGCTGCTTGCTAGAGAATAAGTTCACTGAACAAACCTAATATGAGAAATCCATTTGGAACATTACTTATATGTCTATGGAATTCTCATTGTGATGATGGTATAAGTGATATTTTGACTTGAGGTCATCAAAGTTATCTTGTATTGGGATTGCTATGTTTTGATACTACTTATGATCTGTTTAATCATAGTCGTTTAATAGGTAGTCATTAGATGTAGCATAAACCATATGGAGATAGTTGAGTGATCAAGATAGGATTTATCACCCTAAAGTAACTAGGGAGAATATTTCGTTGTTCTTGATTAGTATTAATTCAAGAAATCCTTGGCCAAGGTGAAATGATATTTTGTAAATAGTTTACAAATATCATTAATTGAATTGATAGCTAATAGCGGAGAACTAATATGATTAGATTCAAAATATAGTAGATATTAATTTCATGCTCTATGTCTAATCGGAACATTGTATGATGAAAAGATTAAATTATACGAAAAAATTATGTACGGAAAGTTTAGTCAAAACTACTTTGACTTTCCTAAATATTTGGGTGGTCATGATGCATTGCTAGACGTTAATCTTGATATATGATTATAAATTATTTAATTAGAGAATTGAAGATAAATTAAAAGGAGTTTTAATTTATCTAATTTTAATTATGAATTAAAATTAGTTTTGATAATCATTGACAACATATTTGGGAACTTAATGAGTTTAATATATAGAATGGGTTGAAGAGAGCACAATTGATGTAATCAAGTTGGACTTGATTGTAAAGTTTGAGAAACTTTATGATTAAATATGAAATATTTAATAAATAAGGATTAATATGAGATATTGATGGACATAATTGGTATTTTATCATAATTATTTGTAATTTTAATTAAATTTTAATTGAAATCAGAATTTAATTTTAATTAAATTACTAAAACGTCCAAAGTTTATTATAAATAGGCTTAAGCTCTATGGAGTTACTACTTCTTGCTTAACCCTCTCTATAAGAGTTATAAAGTTTTCTCAACTCATTCTATAGATACCGTTAGAGGCAAGTCATTTGTGCGGTTACGATGGTTAAAGCAGATCAGTTTCGAAAACAGTTCGGGAGATATAACTAGATAAAGACCAAGTTTTGAAATAAGGTACGAATTAAAATTTTGCTTTATTATAATTTGTGTTGATTATTTTATAGAATTAAATAGATCTTAGTTTTCGAGAAATCAAACGTTACAAAAAAGTTTCGTGATTATTCCGTTACAGTCGGGATTGGATCTCAACCCAGTTTCCCAACAGTGGTATCAGAGCAATCTTTAATTCTATGATTCGATTAAATTTGAGTGATTTTTATTAATTATAGTTTTGGAATTGAATTGCAAAAGGTTTGCGACTTACATATGAAAAAGTGCTGCAGATTAATACCTTATAAGCCCTAAAGCCAATTGATTAAGAATCTGGTATGCATTTATTGCTTGTTTTCTAGATATTGCTGAAGAAGTTGTATGAGTATCTGGAATAAGTGAGGCATATAGATGTCCCAACGATTGAGTTTGTTTTTTGATTTTGTGCATTCTAGAAAACACATTGCATGTTCTGTTTTTCTGTGATTATATGTTGTTGTTTTGCAATTTGTGGCGGTTGGTTTTCTAGTTCTAGTTATATGAAATCAAAATGAGATGTTCCTGTTCCCTTCGGTTGTGTGATTTGAATGTGGAATTCGGTTGTTGCGGGTTCTGAAATTTGAATATGCGTTAGTAATGTGGGTTATGGAAATTTAGTGATGGAGATCGCGCTTTGAGTTTGTGATTTCTGGAATGGATTTTATTGTGTTTGTGAACTGGTTTGCTTAGTACTGCTAGAGTTTTAAGGAAACAAAACTTGTCCTATGAATGGGTTTGTGAAACACATAGCCTCTACAAACACTCTCTGGTAGTAACTTGTCGAACTTCAACCCATAACCATTCTCATAACATGGGTTTTCGAAACCCATAATAATTGAACATTTTGTTTTTATAGCTGTCGAATGGATTAACCCCTTAAAAGACCCAAAATACTTTGCGATTGTGATTTCTGGTCTTAAGAATTGTGTGTTGAATGGAGACATTGAAATCATTTCTAGTCTAGTTCTGTGAAAGACGTTTAGCTATTGGATGGCTGGTTTTGGACGTTGGTGCGTTGACACACATTGGAGAAGACCATGGCTGGCTATTTCTATGGTGGTGGACTGCAGTAGTCGCCGGAGACAGGTAACCCTCACTGGCTATTGCAGCATTAGACTCTAGAAACTTTTCTAGACGTGTAGCTGTGAACAATGCGAGCAGGCGATGTATCTCGTTAGAGAGGCGTCCGAGGCTTAGAGGTGGCGGCACGAACAACTCCAGCAACCCTAGATCTGGAGAATGCATACATGCGCTCCTCAAGCAACAACAACATTGGTCAGTAGCTGCAATGCACACGCCAGCAAAACTATCTGGTTGACTAGGCGCCTGCAATATAGGGCTAGAGATTCCACCCACTTTTATTTAGTTTTTATAATTTTAAACTTCCTTTTTAATTAAATTTGGTTAATTGAAATTAAGTAGGATGAAATTCCTAATAAAATTTGAAAGCTCTTTTTTAATTATTTGAAATTGTTTTCAAATGGTTGATTTTATTAGAAATGTTTTAGAATTTAGTTTAATTTTTCAAGAGTTGAATTATTAACTTACATTAAATATGAAATTCAATTCCAAAATTAAAGTAATTATTTTTCTTAATAATTCAAGGCCGTTTTAACCCGAACATGTTTAGTCTTATAACATTGGTTTCTACTTAACTAAATTTGTGTGATTTGGATGAGTAAACTCATGATCACATGAATTTAGAGGTAAGGTTAGGAATAATATATATGATATGTTTTGACAATAGTTATCACCTAACGGATCTAAGAGTCATATGAGATGTGATTGATAAAGTTGTTATCTATTTAATTTAAGTTTAATTGATTTGTTGAGCAAACTCAAGATCGACTATATTTGAATGGGATCTTAGCCCACTAGAAAGATTAGAGTAATCTTTCTGAATTGTAGTGAGGGCTATTATTTTGAATAAAATAGTGGGAGTAACCAAATTCATGATTAAAATCCTAATCTTATTTGGTAGTCATGCATATAATTGATTACTTGCTTTCTTACATTTATTTTGTTATTAGTGAAACTTACCTTGTTTAGTATAGTTGATGCTAAGTTAGTGAACCAAATTTCTTGGACATAGGTTATGTTTGAGAAGAGTTCTCAAAAGTTCGAAAGAAAATTGTAAGCCCATTATGCAAATTTGTTATAATCGTTATTGAGGATTTGGTGCTAAAGTTTTAAAGATATGTCAAAATCTTATAGATGACAAAATGTATTGACATTTTGAGTTTATTAATGTCTCATAAACTTTGATGACAACATGTAAGATGTATATCAACACCATGATAACAAGATGCAAGAGGTTGTATACAGTAAAGTTGGAAGGTATAGTACCTTGTTGGAATTGCTCGATTTAATTTAGCCTACTAAAAGCATAAGTGTGGACTACAATTAAAAGCTTAGCAATAGTATGATAATAGTTGTCATTAAAAGAAAACGATTGCATGACTTTTCTTGCCCATATGTGATATGATAGAGATCATATGTATTTCGAATTCATGCTTACGAGTATTTGATACTGAATTAGATTCAACATTGTTGTAATGTTCAATGTATGGTTAGGAATAGATTGTTAAGTTAAAGTAGTTGATCCAAGTTTATGCAAATAGTTTGTATATGTATTAGATCAAAGGAGACTTATGCTTAACATAAATGACAAGAATAAAAAGATGGATAATTGAGACAATCCTTTTATGTCATATTGGTTAAATTAACAAAACAAGAATTATAAAGTTACATATAAGGATCCATGTATCCTTTTGATTATGAATCATGTGAAAGTTGTCAAGTTGAAGAATAACCAAATCGAACTTTGGTGAAAGGATGACGATGATATTGAATTGTTAAATCTTATACGCGTGATGTATTGGATGGAATAATAATTCATAAAAAGGATAATACTTATATTTTATTATATTACTAATGACTTTATATAATATAGTCATACTTATTAAATGAAACAATGATTTAAAATTTTGAAAAATTCAAATTGTTTAAATCTAAGTAGAAATTAAGCAATGAGAATGCTGAAGCATTTCGATGAGATCAATTTGGTGAGTTTTAAATTTTTTATCATCTAAATGGAATGACATTTTCTAGTAAATACCTTTATAACTAAATTCATAAAAGTATGAATTTATGTAAGGAGTAAAATACAATATAAGATATTGTATTATACAACAATATTTCTTTTATAACAATGCCTAGTATAATAACTTACCTTCTATAGTTCCAATTGAATCAATTAGCAAGATTTCATATTAGATATCAAACGTTAAGTCTTTGAAAGACTCAAAGTTAATGATTCAAGAATGTGATACTTGGTTGAAGCATACATTATCCATTAAGTTTAAAACTAAATTGGATAATAAAAGGTTATGAGATATCCAAAAGATTGAATATAATCTTACAGATTTATTGAACAAATTGTTTGTATTCTTATAAGAGAATGGTTCTTAAGATAAATAGTGGGAGTAAGAAGGAATTTGAAATGTTCAAATCTCATAACATTACATCTAATTGGAACTAAAGCCTTTAATGATACATTTGATGTATAATTGAAAGGCTATGAGACATTGAAAGATTCACTTTCATGATGAATTCAAAGAGTTTATTTTGGAGATGATTATGAATTTATCACGTCTACAAGAAGGAAAGTGGGAGTATAGTTATCCTCTTCAATAGGAGTATGTGGAGATATATTGCTCACAGAGAATGAGAATAAAAATTCTAACTTTCAATTGTCAAACACATAATTTTCCAAGGGAATTAGATCTATAGAGATAGATTGGACGTTGTTAACTTATTCTAAGTCCAAGTGTATAGATAATGTACTAAAGATGTTTAGTATTTAAGATATCATATACTTGTGAAATATTAAAGATATTCATTACTCTATGTGTGAGTTGATATTTGAGTTCAAGATGATAAGGATATAACTTTAGAAGTAAATCCTAATTAAGGTTTATTTACTTAAAATATTATCATTTTGGATTGGAAAAGTTCCAATGTAGCAATTGGTTGCTAATTAAGCCATAATATATTTTTCGCTTAATGGAAATGATTAATTGGATCAATAAGTTTTTTAATGAACTTGATATAGTTTCTTTACATTGTTCAAGATAGTAATGTACTGTAGAACATTAGAGCCATTGGGTATGCATAAGGAGCTAATGTCTCATTAAAGATCCTAAAATGTGTTAGGAAAATTTTCTTAATTATAATGATAATTAAGATGGGAGTTGTAAGATTTAATCAAGTGCTCACTATAAAGAATCTTGTAGAATTCTCTCATTAAGCCACTGCCCTAGTAGTAGAATAATCGTCATATGGCGATATGGTATGAGATACTTAAACGATTGAATTAGTATAAGTGAGAAATTGTTGCTTTATGCCCTACAACCAATCGCTTTGGTTGTAGTTTAGTGACAAATTATGTAAAAGCATTCTCTATCTTATACATGTTTAGATGTATATGATAAAGTCCATAGGATAATTGCATATTGCAAGTGAAATTATAATGAGATTATAATTATGAGATTCATATTGCATTTATGTATTATTCCTAAATGTTCCTAGCTATTGTTCTATTAAAATTAGACATTAATAGAATGTAAAAAGACTAACACATGTTTTATTTTTCCTTATAAAGTAAGTAATCGATCTCATAGGCTAAAGTATAGAGATACTCAAACAAACGTGTGGGTGCCTGCTAGAGAACAAATTCACTGAACAAATCTACTATGAGAAATCCATTTGGAACATTACTTGCATATCTATGGAATTCTCATTGTGATGATTATATAAGTAATCCTTTGACTTGAGGTCATCAAAGTTATCTTGTATGAGGATTACTATGCTTTGATATTACTTATGATCTATTTTATCATAGGTCGTTTAATAGGTAGTCATTGGATGTAGTATGAATTATATAGAAATAGTTAAGTGATCAAGATAGGATTCATTACCCTAAAATAATTAGGGAGAATGTTTCGTTGTTCTCGATTAGTATTAATTCAAGAAATCATTAGCTAAGGTGAAATAATGTTTTATAAATAATTTATAAATATCATTAATTGAATCGGTAGCTAATGACGGAGAACTAATATAATTAGACTCAAAATTTAGTAGACATTAATTTCACGCTCTATATATATTGAAAAATTGTATGATGAAAGGATTGAATTATATGAAAAAAATTATACACGGAAAAGTTAGTTAAAACTACTTTGATATTTCTAAATATTTGGATGGTTATGATGCATTGTTAAATGCAAATCTTAATCTATGATTATAAATTGTTTAATGGAGAATTAATTTTAATTTCTCTAATTTTATAGTCATTGCCAATATATATGAGAATCTAATGGGTCTCACATATAGAATTGGTTGAAGAGAGCAAAGTTAATTTAATCAAGTTGGAATTGATTGTAAAGTTTGAGAAATTTTTTAATTAAATATGAGATATTTAATAAATAAGGATCAATATGAAATATTGAATCTTATATTAACATAATTGGTATTTAATTAAAATTATTTGTAATTCTAATTAAATTTTAATTGAAATTAGAATTTAATTTCAATTAAATTACTAAAATGTCCAAAGCTTATTATAAATAGATTTAAGCTTTATGGAACTGGTATTTCTTGCTTAACCCTTTTCGTAAGAGTTATAGAGTTCTCTCAATTCATTATGTGAATATCATTAGAAGTTAGATATTTGTGCGGCTATGATAGGTAAAACAAATCAATTTTAGAAATAGTTTAAAAGATACGACAAGATAAAGATCAAATTTTAGAATAAAGTACGAATTAAATTTCTACTTTATTATAATTTGTATTAATTATTTTATATAATTAAATATATCTTAATTTTTAAGTAGTCAAAAATTATAAAAATATTTTTGTAATTATCACGCTTCACTCAAGATCGGATCTCAACTAGTTTCCATAATACGTCACCCTGACCAGCCAAGAGGAGCAACGAGAGTTGGTGAAGTGCAGACATTGAATTGTTGGGCAGGGCCCTCCAGGTCTTCGTTTTTTTTCCCGAGAACCTTGAACACTGACCCTTTATGATAGCCTCATAACCTGAAGTTCCTACTCGCATTCAATCAAACATCTTCTCATAAGGCTCATCATATAGCAGTCTATTAACTAATTACCACCAGTAATTAATCAGTACATCTTCAGGAGGAAAAAGTTAAAACCACATAAAAGAGCCGGAGTTCATCACTACGTGATTCTATACAACCAGCACAATTACTGCAACACAACCCAATTGCCTTACATGTGAAAACGATTATTGTTATGATTATAATCCCTCCTTTCAAATATTACATATAGCTATGGCTGCAAAAGTGAAGATGAGTTGGCAAGGGGCTCATGAACAACTGAATTTGAAGAAATTGAGATGGGATTTCCTTCTAATTGCATCATGATACTCCCCAGTATTTCAGCTAAAATCTTCTTGAACTCATCTTCTTTAACCAGCTTTCCATCATCCGCCTCCGTCATCTTAAAAACTTCACCTACAATCTTGTCCATCTGTGAAAATGATGATCAAATTAGCAAGTAAAGAAGCTGAAGCTACATATGATCCACTTCAAGCACTCTGATTCAGGAAGTGAATATTCATCAACTTTTGATTTTTCAAGTACCTCCCCAATTGCACCAATTGGTGGCAGAGCAGCACAGGGAGCCACAGCATCCAAAGCGACGCGTAGATATTCCTTAGATACTTTTCCATTCCGATCTTTTGGCACATTTTCTACAGCTATGTTCAGTGACTGCAAGAAAGAAGCATAATACTAAATCTAATCAAACTCTGGAAGATTAATATGAAAAGAGTTAAACCCCTAAAACCAGTGCAGACCAAGTAAAGTTGGTCTTGATGAATGAATTTGGTAAAGAAACAAAGTATGACGAAACCAAAACCTTTTCCCATTCAAATTTGTTGGATAAAAGTCTCTTGATGCCACTTCCGTCAAAGGTGTTCTCACTATGGGCAACAATCACAGGCTGTTCCTTGAGACGTTGAGCTACATTCTCTGCCACTTTCTTAAATTCCACTAAGAACGTCTGCTGCGAGACGGGTTTTTCATGATCTTGGCCATCGCAACAAGACTGCAAAGCTGGTTCTACAATGTTGCTCATGACCTACAGATAAACAGACAAATTAAACCAACAAAAAGTGTGAAAAAGAAGCAAAGTTAGTAAAGAATGAGAGAAAAAAAGTGTAACATCATAGATACGACAAAGTTTGCATCAGAAGTAAGGAAATGTCACCCAAGAATCTATAGCAGGAGGCATTCCCTGTTCCACAGAAAGCTTTTGAAGGGCTCTAATGACGGAATCCTGGAGAGACGCGTCATATGAATGTAACTGTGAGAATATGGAGACCATTTCAGGTTCATAAGCTGGACCATTGATAAACTCTATGAGGTCTTCTCCATCAACGCGGAGGATGACTATAGGATCTCGCTTCAAACCAGCAGCCATGCCTAGTAGAATGTCTGACAGTACTTCTTTGAACTCAGTCTTCCTCACCTTGTCTTGCTTTCCATGCGTGAATTCATTTAAAACCTGCCCATGATGTAAGATACTTAAGCAAAACGAGCTCACGTGTGCATTTATATTGGCATTGTAAAGGACAAAGTAGATGAAACAGAAAGAGTGAAACACCTATGCTATGAAAGAAGAATTAATTCCTTTCACCATTAAAAAAAAAAAAAAATCTTCTAGTACATAGCTCCATAGCATCGAGTAGAAAACAATAAAAGAAGGCTTTTCAGACATGGGGCGGGCTAGTCAATGCATCACCATAACCAATGATATCATTAGACTTTGCCCACAAGGAACCATGTAAAACAAAAGCTATTAAAAGAAACAAAACAAGCTTGACCTGCATGAAAATAAAGACCCAATATGCTCATATCTTCCACACCATTCCTTATAAGATTCCTCCTTACAAAAGAAAGCAACATCAAAGAAAAGTCGAGTGGGAAAGGAAAAGGTCAAGAGATAAAAAGTTTAGTCCCACAACGCCGACCAGCGCCCGTTGTCCAATAGTAAGTGTTAGGAGGGCTCTCGAGATGGCAACATATAGTAATGTCACAAGTTCCTTCCCTTAATGGCAACAATTATAGTGAACGCTAAGTAATAACTAAAATCTTACATTATGAAACTACGGTGTAGATGTTGATTATTTTGTTGGTTTATGAAAGCCTTTTTCCTAGTGCAATTAAGTTAGAATATTTCACTTGTTTATTGCTCAAGTTTATTGGTGTTTTGCAATTTAGTACACCACCGAGAGTCTAAGACCGACGCAATCACAAGCTTTCAAGTCAATATCACACGCAACATCTTATCTCTCAGGTCTTGGCTTGAAGCTATCACATGAAAGATATTTGTTTTCTGTTTCATTTAACTTAGTAAAATCTGACAATCTGTACTCAACTTCTATTACAAAATTTCATTATTTTCAAGAGTTATATCAGTTACAGTAGTAGATATCCAATCTCTAATTGCCTCGCATCCACAAACTCATGATAAAGTCGTTCCGCTTAATTACCATTCACCTCTCAAGCTGATGAAGAAAGGGTTTTGAGCTCTGATTGCGGACAATATTAAAGAAGCGCTTGATTATTTTTCTGTGCTTATTGCCATATACTTATTTCTAAATTAAGAATGGTCACTAACAGCCAAGTACTTGTTCCAAGTTCAGCCACAACTAACTTACTAAAGCTGGTGATGAACAGCTGTAGTATAGGGAGAACTGAACTCTAGAGGTAGTCACGTCTATGCTCGATGGGATAGAAAGAAAGACTCCAAGAAGCAAGCTTCGTGGCGTTGGCCTCAAAAGCAAGACAACCCAGAGAGTTATTTCAAAGAAAGATGAGATTTTGCATGATTTTTTGAAGTTAAATGAGGTTACTAACCTCAGAGTAGATGTGATCAGATTCAGGATAAAAGCCCTGAGCAGGCAAGCCAAGAGCAGCACCGATATCAGCAACAGCAGGCTCAAGTTCCTTCACAGACAGCTGATAATCTCTGTCCCTATCAAGCTCTTGGAACTTACGATCAACGAAGCTGCCAAACACCTCCTCGTTCCCAACCAACTCCATTATATCAGAACCGTCCACTACCTGTCCATCACCTCCACTTTCCTTCACCTTTTGTTTGCTAGTTGTGCTCTCCATCAATAACGTCTTGCCTTTATGGAACGATCCCCTTGTTTTTCCTGTGAGTCACTTGGCTTTGGTTGTCGATCTTCTCTGTGCGTCTCGTGAGTCACACGAGGTAAAGTGAATGGGGTCTCCTGCTTTGAGTTACTCGACTCTGCCTTTTCTTTTCCTGCTCTTGTTGCCTTCTTGGGTTCGGTTCTAAACCTTCAAGTATGAGGTAGAAAGACAGGCAGTATATATCATGAAATAAAGAAAAATGTTTAATTGTCTGTTTTTGAAATGCTGCCAGTAGCAAGAACATAATTTATTTTTCATTTGTATGTAAGTTAAAAATGTTTTACATAATGAACTTTCTTATATTGATTTGAAACCATAATAATGTAGAATTACAAAATAATACTTTAGTTTTAGTCCTTCCAAGCCATTGCCCATATCATACAAACCTTGGCATTTTCAGAGCATGACACCTCCTGCCCTTATTGCCTCAGCAAAGAATGAGAGCAACGTGTCGCTTGCATCTTAGTGACACATCTCTTCCCATTTTGAAGAAATGACAGCCTCGTCAATCTAAAATTAACAGCATTGAATTGTTCTACTTACTGAAACTACAAGGGTTATCCTTATGCTATTGGGATTCTGGTGGTCACCTTTTGTCTGGACCATGTCTCTGCAATCATTTATCACGATTATGGGTCCATGTTAGATGCTCTCATCTTTAAGGACTCAAAGGCCACAAAGGCATAATTGTCCTTTGCTGCTGCTTCATATTGGGAGTCCCATCTCTGGCTTACTGGCTCTGAAGGTAAGGAATATTTGTACGCTACATCTCGTTCCCATATTATTTCCTTATTGTGGCTTTTGGTCGTACCAAGGAGAAAAAAGATGAATTTTGTGGTCACCGCTTGGATTCATTGTTCTCCCCACATTGTTATCTCTTATTTCCTTTCCCAAAATCCTGATACCTGTTGCATATGTTTGAATGAAGGAAAATTATATTGGAGGCCTAACCTAAGAATTTCAAGTCTCACCATGCCTAATGATAAATACTTACCAGCACAAATGTCCATTCTTGTGCAGTCACCAATCTGGTAAATATACCAGTACCAACTAATATGGTATGGAACTGATGAATTGTCAGATTTTCTGCAACACAGCTTATAAAGTTGCACGATGTGCTAATTCATGTGGCTATTTGGTGAAAGACACACTCCATTTTTTGGACTAGTGTTCTTTGGTAGCCTGGTTAGCATTTAGCTGTTGCTGCAGGTAAAGAATGACAATTAATATCTTGTCTAATGAAACCTTAGCCACTATCCTGTTAAAATCATATCAGCATTTAGCATGAGTGAAATTTGGCTCATGACTAGATGAGCTATAGTATTTTTTCAAACTGATTGGATAACAAGAAGAGTGGTGGACCTAGGATTTATGCATACAATTACCTCAGCAGAAATTGGGCTTATAAGTTGAGAACTCAACTAATTTGTCAGTCAGGTTGTGATGCTGACTGAGAAGAAACATACTGCAACACTTGAAGAAACTTTGCCTGTTCATAAGTTGCAGCCCTTCGCCAATAAACAATTGCAATTTCTCCGACCTTCAGTTTCACATCTATTAGATTTTTATCAATTTCAATCCCATGTTTTGCTTGTAAAGGCTTGAAAAGGCTCTGATATACATTTTCTATTTCCTGCAACAATTTAAAAGAATTGAGAGCTAAACATGAATTCACTGGTTAGTAAACCGTTAAAGAAGAAAGTATTTATTTTTGTTTTTGTGTACCAAAGATACACAAACAATGCCAAATTTGCTTCACTATACAAAGGTAACCTTCCAACGCAACAGAACCATTTAGTAAGAGTCTTGATAAGTAAACCGTTAAAGAAGAAAGTATTTAGTTTTGTTGTTGGGTACCAAAGATACACAAACAATGCCAACTTTGCTTCACTATACAAAGGTAACCTTCCAACGCAACAGAACCATTTAGTAAGAGTCTTGATAAAAAAAAATTAGTGTAAGAAGGTTAATACCTCATTTAGTTCAAGAAATACATACCGGGAGATCAAATTGTCCCCCACTCTCTCACAAACTGTAAGCATTGCAACTAAAATCCTCCAAGAATGTATGTCGTCTATTTATGAACACCACAATTGAAGGATGGAGAAAATTTCCAAGCAAGGCATGAGTGGATGCCAATATTGGCACCAGAACAAGAGTTAGTTTTGAACTTTGAAACATTCGTGAGCTGAATAAGCATAACCGAAGGTCATGCTGTGAGAAAAATAAACCTCTGACGTCACGTTAAAAATAGAAGAAGCAGAAGAAAATGAACATCAGGGCTCTTGACAGAAACGATCCTATCATTTCGAAAGAATATCTTCTGTCTAGTTTTTGGCACAACACAAGAATTCAGTTCTTCGAGTCCAAGAAAAAGCAAGTTAACTTCGAATGATCACATATGGTATTACACCGGATAAAAATAGAAATCGTACGTATGAGAGGGAAGAAATGGCAGGTTCCAAAGCTGTAAAAGAAGGCAAAAAAAAGTATAAAACACACGCAATGTTGCGCAAAAAAAGAAGAAGAAGAAGAAGAAGAAAACGCCATGGGAGAAGAAATGGTGAACTTGAACATGAATTACCATTTTGGAATCGCTTTGTTCCTGCATCTGTATGTGAACAGTTTTTTGAACGAATTGAACGAAGAATAGAGAACAGAAACCACAAATAAACGGAAGCAGTAGAAAGAGCTGATCCTATAGAATGAAGGTAGTTACATGCAAACATACGATACTCGAAACGCCGCAACTTCTTGTAATGGATCATTGCTTGGAAACGATGCCGTCGGATAAACTATGCCAAATTGCCAATATATAACATATCTTGAAGCCCTTCATGTTTACATTTAAGGTAAATAAGCTCCTTCATATTTTCAAATTGTCTATTAAACCTTGACAATATTCTAATTAATTAAATTTATCTAAAAAATGTGCTGATGAATACAAAGTGTATAATTTCACATGCTTATAGAATAACAATATCATCATCTAATAAAAATTTTGCGGATATGTGGAATCTTAAAAAAGTATACTAGTATATAATTTTACCTCTAATTAATAAAGAAATTATTTTTAAATGACAAAAAAGAAAAAAGAATTCTCATGCTTATTTCAATATTTATTGCTTGATAATCAAAATTTTGTCATTCGATTCAGTTGATTGTTTAATTGTCAATTAAAAAAAGAGGTTCATACAGTAGATTGTTGGGCAACATAAAAATAAAAAATACTTTTAATTTTAAGTATATTTTATTTTGTAATAAAAGTTAATTAAGCATATAAATATTATTTAAATTATATTAAACAATACGCAAAGTACAATATATTAATTATTATATAATTTTAAATCATATGAAATATAAATAAAAATAGATCTAACCAAATCTTTTATATGGAATATAATATAAGCAAAACTAATATAAAAAATAAATATTAAAACATATAAAAAAGTCAAATAATATTATATAACTCTTAAAATAAACGTGAAAATGAGCTTGTAGATATTATAGGAATTATATGTAAAATATAAAGATAAAAGAGACAAAAAATAGGCTCATTAATTGATCTGAAAATTTTACCTAAAAAAATATTTTTTTTAGAAGCTCCAAATTTAAGCGTCTTAAAAAGTTATATTTTAAACAAAAAAGTTATCTCTATTAAAAAATATTTTTTATTTTATAATCAAACAATTATTTTTAATTGCTTATTCAACTTTTTTTAAGCCTATCCAAACAGGGAGCACGACCAAAGGCTTATTAGATTCTGATAATTTATTGATTTCTCAGTCTAGCAATTTGGACCGTCCATTTATAAGTAAGCACTTCCAACGGCTGATATCAAACTGAGAACCGATGAACGCACGTAGAGTAGAAAACCGCGGGTGCGTTAATTCTAGTAACGCCACGTCAGCAAACGATATCCGAAATGTCCGTTAACGAGAAACGAACATTGCTTCTCATGTCATTCCTCATCTCTTCTGCTTCTTCTTCTTCTTCACACTCTCTTCAAACACAACACACCAAATTCCAATGGACCTTAGCTTTTCTGTTGCTAAATCCCAATCCCTAAATCTGATATCATGTGCCCACCTCTCTTCCTCCTCCGCCGCTATGCCGCCCGAGTTCCTCGGCCGTGCCCACAACCTCCGACCTTCTGCCGACGGATTCCGGACCAAATGCCGGAGGTTGAAACTTCGGGAGAGAAAATCGAGAAACAGTTCGGTTTACGCTTCGTTGGATTCGAATGCGGTTCTTGCTGCTGTTGTTGCTGTGACGACTCTGTCAGCTCTCCCTGTTGCGTACTTCAATCTGTTCTTGAAGAAGAAGAATGATGGGAAGGAGGCAAGTAATTTTAGTTTACTTATTACTGTTCCATGAGTAACATTTTGTTGCTAGTTTGGCGAGTTTTTAGTTCTGCCTAAATTGAACTCGACTTCTTGTATGTTGCTAATGATTTAGGTCTTAGGTTTCCTGTGTGTTGATCTGACTGAGTTTGGGAGGAACGTTTTAAATCGTGTAACCGGGGATTGGTTTGTGGGTGTTGGGCTTCAGGTGAATGAGAATTCAGTTGATAAAGATAATGACTTGTTGGATAAGGCAACTGAACGCAGCTTTGCATATGAGGTTAGAGAGGAGGTTGCACAAGTTCAGGAGAGTCTTTTGGTGCAAAATAGCTCTATTTCGCTTGAACCAGAAAATTCTCCTGATTCTTGCAATAATATAGTCCTAGAAGAATCTGAAGCTCTTACCGTATCTACTTCTGTACTCCCCAAGTCGGTTGGAGTTGTGCCACTTGTATTTGCGACGGGCATGCCTGAATTGGCCTCGGAAGTATGTGAGAAAGAAACTGGGTTTGATTCTGAGCTTCCTAGACTAGAGAAGACAGTTTCTGTAACTGCTTCTGTAGAAAGAAATCATGAATCTGGTGAAAAGGGTGACCTTTCCAGCTACATTGGCATATCAAAGGAATCCATTCCAGAAGATCTGTACACATTTTATGGGGAAAGCCAATCGATTTTCCAATCTCCATCAAACTTAAATGGTTTTAAGACAATATCCTCTCTTGCCTCCACTGTGAAGAGCAATAACGTTTCTCTGTTGAAGACAGATCGGGTGCGTAGAGGGGAAGAATTATCAACAGAGCAGTCCATCGAAATTTCAGGTTCTGCTATTGAAAAGCGTACTTGCTAAATAATTTAGGGTATAAGACATGTATTTCTATTTTATCCTTATTATTGAACTTTTTACAATAACTGGACTATTTCCTCTGGATTCAGAAGCAAAATCTCTTGCACGTCATGGAGATTCTTCACCTAAACACAGGAATGTGGGACGAAGCAGAAAACTTACAGGAAAGAAGGACCTAAGAAATCATGATCAACACAACTATACAAAAAGGCCACAATTCCCTGAAACAAATGGCAAACATGTTAATGACAAAGACCATCTGCAGGCCATCATTGCTTACAACCGTTTGCTTAGAAATGGGAGGTGATAAACATGTCCAAACATTTCAGCCATCTTTGCTTATTTTCTTTCGAAGATGGTATCATCTTCTATTCAATTGCAAGAGAACCATATTCTTTTTTCTGCAAACATATGGAGCACAGTTTTGAGTATTAGGGTGCTAAAGTCTGGGATAATTTATGACTTTATGATGTTTCTGAAAACCTCAATCTTACCCTTGAATGCACCTGTTAGGTTATCTGAATGTGTTGATTTGCTTGAAGACATGAAAAAGAAAGATATGCTAGACATGAATAAGGTGAGGCTAACTCTTTTAACCTTTACTAAAGGCTCTATCACTATAAGTTTTAGGTTCCTGCTCACTTCGCTAACCTTATTTTATCTCTAATTCTAGGTTTATCATACAAAGTTCTTTCAAATGTGCAAAACTAAAAGCGCCGTAAAGGAAGCTTTTCATTTCTGCAAGTTGGTTCCAAACCCAACACTTAGTACATTTAACATGCTAATGTCTGTGTGTGCAAGTTCCAAGGATTCAGAGGGTAGGTTTCTTTTTGTTGGTGATGAAACTGGCAATAGCATTCTCTAATGTCTCCTTCATATCTTGACATGGATATTGTTTTTTTTAGGAGCTTTTCAAGTACTCAGACTTGCTCAAGGTGCTGGGTTCCAAGCTGATTGCAAGCTTTACACAACTTTGATATCAACATGTGCCAAAAGTGGAAGAGTTGATGCAATGTTTGAAGTATGCTAACTTCTTTGTTTTTGTGCCTTAGTATTCAGGGAAAACTGAGTGGTTTTTGATAGCTTTCCTGACAATTTCTGTCAGGTTTTGTCTTTATCATTAATAATGTTGGAATTTTTTTTCCTTTTGCTTTTCCATTGAGTAAAGCAGGAAGGTAACCTTTCCTGGGTTTCTTTCGATAGATCTTGAAAGATAGTCTCTATTGATGCTTTGTCTTCTGCTTTGTCTTCTGAGGAAAGCTCCTTCACATTCTAATATAATTTCTTTGTTTTTATACTATCTGCTTAAGGGCCTCTCAGTTACACCTGTTATTTGAATAGACAACATTTATTAATCATTCCAATTATTGATATTACCATGTTCATCAACTACACAATAGTATAGCATAGTTAAATGGATTATAAATACTTTTTGTGCTAATGGATATATGATGAGTTGTTCCTTTCAGGTATTTCATCAGATGGTTAATGCTGGAGTTGAGCCCAACATCCACACATATGGAGCGCTTATTGATGGTTGTGCCAGAGCTGGACAAGTAGCCAAGGCCTTTGGTGCTTATGGTATAATGAGGTCTAAGGTAATATTGCAAAAGATGTTCTGAATAACTGCCAATGGAACTTAGTTTATCCTCTGTGTTCTGGTTTTCACTGACAATTTTGGGGATGAGGCTGTGTTTTCTGTCTGCTGCTGCATCCAAAACTTAAGTTAATTTCCAATCTTCCTACTGATAAATGTTGCTTGCAGTAGAATGTGAAGCCAGACCGAGTTGTCTTTAATGCACTAATCACTGCATGTGGTCAATCGGGAGCAGTGGATCGAGCCTTTGACGTATTAGCAGAAATGCAGGCGGAGACCCGGCCAATTGATCCTGATCATATTACTGTTGGTGCCCTGATAAAGGCATGTGCCAATACTGGTCAGGTCTGTACTATGTTTTAACTCATATTTTCTTGACATGGTTATTTTAGTTAATAGATTTAGGGTCCAAATGGTTAGTCTTTGTGTTTAGGTTAATCGGGCAAAAGAAGTGTATGAAATGGTCCATGAGTACAACATCAAGGGCACTCCAGAGGTTTATACAATTGCTGTGAACTGCTGTAGCCAGACTGGTGATTGGGACTTTGCCTGCAGTGTGTACGAGGACATGAAAAGAAAAGGAGTGGTTCCTGATGAGGTATTGATTTATGATTATGATTCTCGTATATCACATGTAAAAGGAGTTGCACATTACAGTCTAGATCTGTACATGTTTATGCGGATGGAATAACATTGGTGATTTGACTGCTTGTTTGTGAAAGCAAAATTTAGAGAATTGTTTTTTAGTTATTTGGTAAAAGGGGAAGCAGTCATACTCTCATTGTGCATTATGGCTCTAGTTTGATTGTCATTCTTAAAGACACTCTTTAATATGTCAATGTGGAGATACCAAGTTTATTCTTTGAACCAGGTGTTTTTCAGTGCACTGATAGATGTAGCAGGACATGCTGGAAAGGTTGATGCAGCATTTCAAATTCTTCAGGAAGCCAAGATTCAAGGAGCACAACTTGGGATTGTACCATATAGCTCGTTGATGGGAGCTTGCAGCAATGTATGTTCAATTCTTCAGTCCTGCAATAAGATGTTTTTGACAATTGAAACGGTTCACTTCTTGCTGTATAGTTGATTTAAGAAACAACATAAATCCCCCTTCCCAAGTTTAAACTGATGAGTGAGTAAAGAATTGAGCTTCGCTCACTATGGTTTCAGCATCCATTGATGTGAAGTTCTGAGAGCTAGCTTCCTTATTGTTTTAAAAGATAAGGCTCTGTCTAAAATTTCCATTTGGCACTATTTTCCGATTGGCATAATTTTTCTACTATGGAAAGAGTGAAAATATTGTGAGAAAATATAATTCCTTATTTTCTTCCAAGGTTATGCAACATTTTTCTGTCAGTCTGCTGTCAATAAATCTCAAACTGCAGAACATGCTATTATTGTAACAAATGTTCCTCTCTTCACTTCTCAGGCCACGAACTGGCAGAAGGCACTGGAGCTATATGAGGAGATTAAAGCCTGTAAACTGAATCCAACAGTCTCAACTATGAATGCTTTGATTACAGCCTTATGTAAGTGGACATTTATCATTTCAAAACGATCTGGCAACTTTCAATATAAGCCCATTCGGTGTCAATTAATTTAATCTTTCATATATTGTTATTTGCTGTCAAAATATTTTTGTTATTCACTATGAGAACTATTCTCTGATTATGGTAAATTTGTTTCAGGTGATGGGGACCAACTCCCAAGGGCCATTGAAGTTCTATCAGATATGAAAAGCTTTGGCTTGTGCCCAAATTGTGTTACATACTCTGTTCTCATAGTGGCAAGTGAGAGGTAAGTGTACTAGGATTTTGATTCTTATCTTTGGAAATCTTTGACTGCAACTCTTTAATATTGCTTGTTAGGGTCAAGTTTGTGAACGCCGAATTACAGTTAGGTTTAAGAATTTCGGAATTCAGAGAAGCGAGAGAAGAGAGGGAGTAGAATTCTTGTTAGGTATTAACTAACTCTTCCAAAGCTCGTTACATCCATATACAATGGTTATACTAGCTGTTAGCTACAAAGGAAAAGAAACATTACACATGTATACTACATATTCTCAACTAAATCAAATGCTACCATCTTCCTCCTTCGTTTATTATGTTTAAACCATGTCATCCCTCTGTCACCTAACCATCATCTCCAGTCTTCTACTCAACTCTCCTTCTACATTCTTCCCTCCAATTTGCTATCATAACACTATTCCCTACCTCAGCAACCTTGTTCACATGGTTAATTTTAGGATACCTCTATTGTAAATCATGTAGGTACTCCCATAGCACATCCTTGTTGTCCTCAGTAGACCATTGAACAAATACCTGTACCGTCGGTCGATTTCTTCTTTTTACCAATTTTCTGTCTTGAATAGCCACTGGATATCATGTATCAGCTGGCAAGGACATGGGCAAAACTGAACTAACTCAATTGGAATCCGATAATGCTTCTTGAGTTGTGAAACATGAAATGAGATGCTTTTGCAATTCCTCCAACAATCGTAATTTATACTTCACTGATCCTATCTTGCTGATTATCTAAAAGGAATAAAGAACAAAGAAGATAGTTTATGATTTTCCCAACATACCACATTGTGTTGTCGGTAGGGCTTAAGTTTCATATCACCCATTCAAAAACTTCAAATTGCCTATCTGTACGCTTCCTATCAGTTACTCATATGAGCTAGTAGGTGTCCTTGCATTAGCAAATCTCCTATGCTGCCAGCACTTGCATCAGCTTCTATTACTGAGTCCTTTAGAAGTTGGGCCATGCTAGGACTGGTAAATTCGACAATGTTGTCTTTAGTTCTTTAAAAGCATCTGTAGCTTCCCTATTCCATCCAAAGGTGTTCTTCTTCAACGATGTTGTTAATGGTTTGCTCAGCTGATTGTAGTTCTTGATGAACCTCCTGTAGTTCCCTGCTAGACCTAAGAAACTCCTCAGATGCTTCAATGTTTGTTGAATTGGCCAATTCATCACTGCTTGTATTTTTGTAGGATCATTAGCAACTCCTTCAACATTTGATGGCTAGATACTCCACTTGCTTGGCTCTAAATGAACACTTAGAAAGTTTTACATATAATTTTTATGTCCATGACACTTGTAAGACTTCACTAAGATGATTCTGGTGTTGTTCTCATGTTTGACTGCACACTAAAATATTATCAAAGAAAACTAATACACTTATCCTCAAATAGAATTTAGAAATTGATTTAATTAAACTTTGAAAAGTGGTTGGTTCATTGGTAAGGCCTAATGAGATAACAAGAAATTCATATGATCCTCGTGAGTTTTGAATGTGATGTACATTATCCATAACGTATCTGTTTTTGATCGTAACCAGCCCTCAAATCTAATTTTAAAAAGTATTCCACTCAATGCAACTCATTTAACAAATTTTCTATTAAGGGTAAGAGCTTTATAATCCAAACAGAAGCTCCATGAACTATCCTTCTTTTTCACTAAAATGATTGGATAAGAGAAGGGACTTGCACTCTCTTGAATTATCTCCTGCTTCAACATGTCATCTACCAGTCCTTGTACAAACTCCTTTTAGCATTCCTGCATATCTATAGGGCCTTAAGTTTACTGCACCAGTTTACTGCTCCAATAAATTTTGTGGTCTTGTAGTCTGGATGATGGCAACCATTGTGGCTCTTGAATAGAAATTCATCTAACAACTTATAACTTTCATATAGCATCTATTTCTCACTAAAAAAAAGGATAAAAGTATGTTCCCACTCTGTGCTAACTAGCAAAGGGATTGAAACCTTGAAATCTGACATGTTCAATAGATGGAATTTAAGCCCCTACCTCCACTACTCATTTCTAGACAATTCCACCTGCATCATCTAGAGACAACATTGTGGTGAAGTACCCCATTGCCTATGCTCATCCTTTTGCAATAATAAGAATTGACAAACAACTCCATAACTTCTCATCCACTTCTTCGTTCCTCTTCTAGTGGTGATATGGATGCATTGTGGGAAGAACCTATGAGGCGGATAACAGCTACTTGCAAAGAGGAGTGTTTTATTAGGACTCTATATTAGATGAGTGTTTTATTAGGAGTCTATTAGAGGAGTATTTTATTTTTAGTAGGAGTCTATTATTTCCCTATTATTTCTACACTAGTTTTTGTTATAGTCATGTTAATAAAAACAACTTGAATAGGAATCTTTCTAGGAGTCCTAGTTTAGGTGGAACTTTTATGTTTCTTGCCTATATAAGGCTATTACGTTATGCAATAAAGTAAGCAACAAGTTATCCTAAAAATTAGCTTAGAAGTAGAATAATTGAGTCCAATCTCGGTAGGCCTTGTCCTTGACAAGTTTCTGTTTAGTCCCCTTTGTTCTGGAAGTTGTTTCTATTTCTACATCTGTTTCTTCCTCCCTTTCTTCAGTTTCTATGGTTTCTTGTAGTTTTTTAGTAAAAATGAGTGACGGTATTCTACCTAAAGAGTAGACATAGGTAATAAATAAGAGAATACTAAAGATTCGAGCCATAGAATTTCTCAATTATGACACAAGGTACTTATTCGATTTTTCAACATCAAAAATAGTTTCTGCATGGAAGGGAACCAACGTAAATAAGGGAAAAGATATTAACTTTCTTGATAATTGTCCTTGGACTCGATCCTAAGCACGGGCACATAACAAGTGGTTTCATAAGATCCACCATATTGACCATTGTTCAACTCCATTTTTTTATTTCATTCAAATTGCAGGGTACCTTTATTGTAGTTGCAAATTATTGTATCAAGGGTAGCCAAAAATTGTACCTCGAAGACCATGTTGCTTCCTCTTACACATCAATCGCAAACTATTAGCCACTCATAAACTAACAAAAGCCCCTGCATTTTTTTCTACATACAATTTGTAATCCTCCTCGCACTATGATAGCGAGTGGTTTGATTTCCTCTAACCTTCCATCTCCTTTTTCTATCAAATTTTCATCGATGAAGTTATTAGTACTCTCTCCATTGATTATAATATGTATATTCCAATTATTTTACTTCCCAATTGCTTTCATTTGTTGAAATTTTCCTGAGACAATACCCGTTATTGCTTGTAAGGATATTGCTGATTGCATCTCTTGCTCATGCTCAACCACTTCATCCTCTTCTTCAATTACATCCTCCACTATATGCATGTGCATCATTTTTTTTCTTGTATTTATGTGCCAACACAAATATCTCGTCACACCAAAAACAAAATCCCTTGGCTCTTCTTTCATCCATCTCTTTACTACTGGTGGCATTTGCAAACCTATGTTCTCTGTTGGATTTGTTTGTAAATTGGGGTTGCTGTAGAATTCCATAATTCTTCTGTGAATTGGTGGTACATGTTTCCATTACTTCTTTGTAGTCTTGTACTTTGCTAAAAGATCACCTCTTGTTTCTTGGCCAAATTGCATGCTTACTGCAAATTTCTAGGATTCCATTTTTTCACCGTCAAGAACAAGCTTACCTTATAGATTCAGGCATCACCAAGTTATGCAAGAAGTCAGATTTGCATAGCTCCTGCATTTGTTTCTTCATGCTTTCTTCAGATCGTTTCAAGTCTTGAGATCTTGCTCCTTCCATCATCACCATTCTTCACCTCCTAGAATCATTTCTTTGATACCAAATGCTAGGGTCAAGTATGTGAACTCCAAATTGCAGTTAGGTTTAAAAATTTGGGAAATTCAGAAAGAGAGAGAAGAGAGAAGAATTCTTGTTAGGTATTAACTGATTCTTCCACAGTTCGTTACACCCATATACATGCTTTACTAGCTACCAATGAATAGAAATGTTACGTATATATGCTACAGATTCTCAACTAAATCAAAATTTGACTTCTTCCTCCTTCATTTGTTATGCTTAAACAATGTTGCCCCTCTGTCAATGAACCATCATCTCAAGTCTCCTGCTCAACTATCCTTGCACAAAGCTCTCTCTAATTTGCTATTGTAGCATGTTTGCATATCCTCAAAGAACTTGCCTTATGAATTATCTTTTGTCATTGCAGAAAGGATGATTTGGACATGGGCCTCATGCTTTTTTCTCAAGCAAAAGCAGATTCTGTTGCCCCTACGCTTATTATATGTAAATGCATCATTGGTAAGCTTGAATTACTTCTTTTTTGGCTGTATTTTCCGTGACAAATGAATTCATATTTCATCTAACTCCAGCATTCGTTTTGTTTCTGAAGAATTTTATTTCATTCTCTGATGATTATTTACAAGGCATATACACATGAATATATAGGAAAAGCTATCCTAATTAAACGAAGAATCCTAATTATACATAAATACAACATTCCAAATCTGTCAACACTCCCTCTCAAGTTGGTGCAAAGATATTACACATGCCCAACTTGCAAATCAAAGTATGAAAGGTCCGACTGTTGAGCCCTTTTGTAAACACATCAGCTAACTGTCTTTCAAAAGTCACATGAAATAAGCTCAAGACACCATCAGTTAACTTTTCTTTGATAAAGTGTCAATCAATTTCAATGTGCTTTGTCCTATCATGTTGAACAGGATTATGAGCAATACTGATTGCGGCCTTGTTATCACAATACAAGGATAACTTGTCTCTCCCAGCCAACCTCAGCTCTACCAGCAATTTTTGTAGCCATAAAAGTTCACAGACACCTTGAGCCATAGCTCTGTATTCTGCTTCTGCACTTGATCTAGCAACTACACT
>JANIJH010000225.1:70646152-70657663 GCA_024520975.1 Erythroxylum areolatum | reverse complement strand
TCAACTCAGAGAAATATTCTGAAACAGAAAGCTCACCTTGTTTTGTGCCATAAATCTTATTACGGAGTTCAAAAATCCGAGCATTATTTCTCACTCGAGAATAGGTATTTTTTGCAGCTTTCTATATTTTCTCCGCAGTATCAAGCAGTAAATATTGTCTAGAGATTTTAGGATCCATAAAATTAATAAGCCAAGAAATAACCAAAGAATTATCAGAATCCCATTGACTAAAATATGGATCATTAACAGATGGTGGCTTCTTATCTCCATTAATGTATCCCTACAGCCTTCTAGCCTTAATGAACAGTAAACATGATCTAGACCAAGCCAAATAAGTACCACAACCATCCAGTTTAATAGGGCTAATTTGAATATAGGGACTGTCACTAAAGGCGTGATGTTTATCTACTTCAATTCCTTTCTTAACGTCTGACATGATGATAGAGTGATTGAACAATAGACAGAGATCAATAAGAAATCCAGAACCTGTTAAGAGGAACCCGAAAAAAACACGTCGTCGGAAGTGATCGGAGAATGGCTGATCGGAGTCGCGGAAGGCTGGAGATCAGATCTGGGTGAAAAATCGAGTCGGATGGTGGCCGGAGATGGTGACACGCGCCCCACCCGTCGGCACGTGAACAGTGTCACCGGATCTTCAGGAGGCGCGTGACACCATGCGTGACGTCGGATGGCGGTGAAACTCCGGTGGCTGGCCGAACTTGAGGCTGGCGATCTTCTGGTGTGGGCGGTGTCAATAGAGGGGGAGAAAACACAACCCCTTAGTCGGACAGAAACGAAAAAACGTAGATGCAGGAGAGAGAAAACTTAATCTCCAGAATAGGCATCTTGCTCAGATACCATGAAGAATTTTATTTCATTCTCTGATGATTATTTACAAGGCATATGCACATGAATATATAGGAAAAGCTATCCTAATTAAGGAAGAATCCTAATTATACATAAATACAACATTCCAAATCTGTCAACAGTTTCTGTTTCTGTTTTATCTGTTATAATATGTATTACCCTAGAAGTTTTTTAAATTAGAGATGCAAAGAAATTACACGATTGCTTATTCTGACTTGATGAAATGCTATTCAATTGCCAAAAATGTACTATAGTATAGCCAAGACCAGTTATCGTCTTCTCTTGAATATACTGGATCGTTTGAAGTGTTTTCAAGGATCATGAAACTATTTCATCTTCAATTCTTGGCTATCTTGATATGTTGGCAATTACACAACATAAGGCGTAAGCATTAACGTCTAAGATTTAGTGGACAACCGTAACTGATGATGGTAACGGCTACTATATTGTTCTGGAAATAAAATGAGTTCTTAAAAGAATTATGTTAAACTATATCATGCCATCTTTAATCCTCTTCTTTTTTTAATCTTAGTGTTGGTGAATAAAAACGGGGTGATCTGAAATTTCAAGTGATTTAAGTACAATATTGTGCATTGTACTTTTCCTATGTTCGTTAATGTGATCATTTTATACAAATTCAGTAATTCTTAATAATTTTACTAAACGGCTTACATGATATTGGATCACTAGATGTTTCAAAATCTTTCAGATGACAAGCAATAGCTCTTGTTCTCGTAAAAAAATTTATTTAAATAGATGGAATATTCTTTTTGAAGGAATGTGCTTGCGGAGATTTGAGAAAGCTTGTGCTGCTGGTGAGCCTGTATTGTCTTTTGCCTCGGGATGGCCACAAATTGAAAATAAGTGGTATTTCTTCTTTTACCCCTTAAATTTCTTTTGACACTTCAATAATGCTGTATATGTAAACACATATGCTTCAGTGCATGCTCATGAGCAACCATACCTAGAGAGAACTAGAATTTTTTGTACTAGGTTGAGAATTTCAAGAGTGAAATGTTCAACTAAATCCCATCTTTTATGCCACAATTACCTCCCCTTTTAAGTTGAAAAGGTTGGCTATTCTAAGCAACTAGTACTCCTGCAGTTCAAAAGTCTCATTCTAAATCCTTATCATTTAATCTCCAGGACAGCACTAGCCTTAATGGTGTACCGTGAATTGATAGCATCTGGTCAGGTACCTACAATGGAAGCTGTTTCACAAGTTTTAGGTTGCCTGCAGCTCCCTCGGGATGCTTCATTGAAAGGCAGACTTATTGAAAATCTTGGAGTCACAGCTGAGTCAACCAAAAGCTCTAAGCTCTTGTCATTGGTAGATGGGTTTGGAGAATATGATCCACGTGCTTTTTCATTGCTCGAGGTCAGTAGGAAGCTGAAGTTGTTTCTTCTCATTTCTTGAGTAAATGCTTTTGTGAGCTCTAGTTGTGATGCCAGTTGTTTCCTTTTAAGGAAGCTGCTTCACTTGGAATCGTACCATGTGTATCCTTCAAGGAGAGTCCTATTGTTGTTGATGCTAAAAAATTGCAAGTTCATATTGCTGAGGTAAGTTTGTGATTTGAAATTCTTAAGAGTTGATGTGTTGTTTTATTGAGTTGGGCAATTTCATCATCATGTTGACATCTAGCAAAACTCATGGAATTGGCCAAACATCTAGATGATTCTTGACTTCTAATTCTGGAAATGTTAACACAACTACTTCGTGATTCTTCAAAGATCTACTGGAAAGTAAAGGGAGCTTATATATGCTATCAAGCAGATCTTTAATGGCAAGAACTTCTTTATTTTTATTTGTTTAGTCTCATTTGTTTTTCTTGTTTACAGTTAGTTTTTACCATCTTATCCTTTGCCAGCTTCTTAAAATAAGACAAGCCTCTAAAAATTATCATAAATGAAGAAATCCCTTCTCCTCCATGCCCACTTCCAGCATTAAAATGAAAGAAAAACTTTGAAAGGGAGAAGAAACAAGCAGCTAAAATGAGACTATGCTATCTTTTGGCAACTCTGCATGTGAATTTATTTCTTGACAAGGCAAATTATGGATGATCTTCATTTCCTGTTTATTCGTCCTCAGCCTATTTATATATGCCTTGATATTGTTCATAACTACAAATTTCGTGACTTCCTGTGAATAACCAGGTTTACCTATTAACTGTTTTGAAAGGTCTCAAGCATCAGCTGGCTGCTGGTAAGGGTTTAAATCTTTTTTTTTGGAAGGTAAAATTGTATTAAAGAAAGTCCCTAGGGAGTACAAAGCCAGTAAGGAACGTTCACTAAGTCTAAATGAGGTTTTAGCCACCTGGTACACAACATTACTAGACAAGGAGAGTATCCTAGCAAATTTTACAGTCTTTCCCAGTGTTCCAGCTAGTAGCTAATTCTTTGCTGTTTGAAGAGTTGATTCCCATTGCTAAGAGAGATTCCCTTATATCCCTGAGAGTGTTTGACAGGCATTGCCTGATAAACTAATTGCTCAATTAGATGTTCTATGATCTCCAAATCCTTTGCAGGAGCCAAGTTGCCAAACGTAACCATTTATCTGCCTATAGAGAAGGCACAAATTACAACTCAGGACGGGGAGAGAACAGTAAACCTTGCAGGAAGGTAAAGTACTTTCTTATAAGTTGCATATATAATAATTTTTTCCACACCTTAACCATTTTCACAATACTTACTAAAAAGAAAAAAGTTCTTTATGATGGTAATATGCTTGAAGCTTGTTTTTGTGTAGTTAAAAAGGGCAGAGCTTATAACTAACCACTTAATGGTTACGTGAAAGAGAAAACACGTACACACAAACACACACGGAATCACAAGTCTGCAAAATGATAGAAATGTTGTTTGAAATTTAAGAGACTGAACAAATCAACACATTCACAATGTATAGTTAAGATTTCAAGTTTAATGAGTCATTCATGCAACAAATTTTTTTTTTTTGGGTGATTTGGCTGACAGGATCAGCCAGGCAGTTGCATCATTGTTTAGAAGGCTGGGATTACCTTATCAAGGGAGTGAGTCATATGGAAGAATAAGAGTCAATGGCATTTCCCTGAGGAGGTGGTTTCAGCCAAAGCTTGCTTCACCATTCAGTGGAAAACCAGAAGAATTGAGCACATCCCAGTTCAGGATTGGAAAAGGGATCCTTGATCAACAGCGTAACATTAGAATACAGAATTTGTCTTTGGATTAAAAATTTGAATGCTGCTGCAAACACTGAAACAGCACGGAAATACACCTAAGCCTTTGCTCTGACCCTAGAGGGCCTCGACAGGCATTGCTGCCACTTTCAGGGAGGATTTTGGACATTTCAATGGAAAAGCTGAAGGTTAAAACGTTTGGTTTCAGGGACCTGAGAGAATAAGTTCTGTGTGGCCTTCTGAACTCAAGATGAATTAGTCTGGCCAAAAGAGGGATATAATCATCGCTTGGATGTCGTCATGTAAACTAACAGGGTTAACCATTGCCAATGACAACAAAAAGCTGCCAAATTTGTGACAGCCAGCAACTTCTATGACAAAGGTGTACTATAAGAATAAGAGTGTAAGGTTTTTGCATATCATATATTCCAATTGATGAACTTATGCTTGGAGTCAAACTACGGTTACCATTAAAGCGATTTTCTTTGATAATTATCTGTATGTCGCATCCTGAATAAAGCCCAAAAAAACTTGTACCTGTAAAGAAACATTGTGTTGCAGACAATTTGGACTAAATAAGATGGTGGTGGTTTCATTTCAACAATTACCTTTGCTCGGTTTCAAAACGCCTTTTTATGGTCTTCAGCGACATCATCCATACAAGAACTAATATCATGATACATTAAGCCTTTGTTTGGATGCTTAATTACACAAGGGAAAGGAAAGGAAAGGAAATTTTGCATTTCCCTCCCTTTCCCACCAAAATAGGAAAGGGAGGAAAATGCAAGATTTCCTTTCCTTTTCCTTGTGTAATTAAGCATTCAAATAAAGGCCAAATTAGTAAAAAAGGGAGGAAAATTACAAGATAAGAATAAAAATGGCCCAAATTTTCTTTCCATTCCTCTCAATTCTCTCCCTTATTCTTGTCCAAACAATAAAAAGGAAGAGAAATACAATTTCTTTTTCTTTCTCTTCTCTCGGTTTCCCTCCATCCAAACAAAGGCTACAGTGAAAAAATCAAAAAAAATTATATAAAAATAATGTGACTTGTGAATTAACTGACATCTAGTTGACTTGACAGTCCCATCTGCAGCCAAACCTTTACGGGGTTCAACAGCCACGTGTTGGACAAAATATTGTGAGACCTTCATTGCCTCCACCGGAGTCATTCAGCTTGAGCCCGGCGCCGGTCACCAGTGGCTGGCTTTGTTTTCGTTTTCTGAATTTACGACCTTAACATCAAGCTGGAAGCTCTTGTCCTGTTCGAAAAACCTTTCACAGTACAACTGTTATTAACACTTGACAAAAGGGTCTCCATTCAGAAAATGAAATTTTAACTTGTTGGAGACCAAGACAGCTTCTTTTTTCTTCTTTTATGAATTCGAGGGATACCCACGTTGGACGTTGCCAAATTGCCTTGGTGAAGCGTTGGCAACATCCAAATTAAGTGTGCAACGCCAATGTGGGTCAAGAGTCTGAGAGTTACCACCATATCATTGGGCTTATCGAATTTATTCTTGGTGCTTCTTGGTGGGTTCTTAACGTTTCGGGCATTTCCTGGATGTTATCCTTGGAGAACAACTGTTCCTGTTGCGGTCGTGGCCGTTGTCGCTGTCTTAAGAATCGTTGTTATGATAAATGCCGGAATTGCTCAAGAAGCCGCAGCAAAATCTATTCTTGATTGTCCTATTCACAGCTCCGACGAAACCTCCGTTGACCCTGTTATTCGGCTCGGGAGACGGATTAGATACAAAAAATGGCATCGCTGGAGCAGAATTGGACTGGTAATTAGTGCCTTGCAATTGTTGAGTGCGATATATCTTATATGCAAAGTTGCTAAATATATTTCCGGTGATGGAACATCTAGTAGTCGTTGTCTTTCAGATATGGCTCTAAATAGTAGCCAACTGAAGCGAAGATTACTGGTTTTGTTTTCTTTCTTTGCTTGTTGTCTTCCTTTGCTTCAATGTTTTGCTGGGTCTGATATCCTGAGATGGAGGTACTATTTTGTGAGCAATGATGATTTTTGGAGAGTTCACTATCAGGAGGTGTTTGATCATGGTATTCGTGAAGTTATGTGTTGTCTTGGTCGTGTTAAGTACTTGAGTAGTGAGTCTGAGGAAGATGAAATTTATTCCGTGGCAAGATTGTTGGGTGATCTTGTCACTTACCGTGCAGCAGGGAAGGGGCATTTGGAGCTCCTTGCAGGTCTAGCTTTGTTGCAGAAGCATGGTAAATCACCTGAATCTTGTGATGATTTGGTGCAGCAGGAGGCACCAAAGGAACTGATCCAGGATGCTTTACAGTTTCATGATTTTGCTGAAGCCGCATATACTGGTCCCTTGCTTGATCTTGGCAGACATAATGTGTTATTCTCTTGTGCATGGTTCCATAGGCAAGGAATTTTGACTCCTTGGAGGCGCAACAGACTGCCAAAACTTGCTGGAGATAATTGGTGGAGGGGTCATGCAGCAGCCTTCTTGAAGCATGTTAATTTACCCCCAGAAGTACTTAGAAAAGGTCGTGTTTGTGCTGACAAATGCCAAGCTGCATACTTTGTTGTTGTTCTGCATTACCAAAGAACTGTAGTGATTGCTGTCCGAGGAACTGAGACTCCTGAAGATCTCATAACTGATGGCTTAGCTAGGGAGTGTTCCCTTTCTAGAGATGACTTGGCTGGACTTATATATAGCAGTTATATCCATCCTGATGTGAAGCAAAGTGTAGAGTCATCTTTTCCGCACTATGCACATTCAGGTATAGTTGAGGCTGTACATGATCTGTATGAACAAATAGAAGGAAGTCCCTCTGACTTTGAATCTGAACCAAGAGGCTTCCTTTCCTCATTGCTGGGAGCTGGATGTGAGTGTGAAGGATACAGTGTCCGCATAGTTGGTCATTCCCTAGGAGGTGCTGTTGCTGCATTGCTAGGATTGAGGCTATGTCACCGATACCCTGATTTACATGTCTATTCATTTGGACCCCTTCCGTGTACGGATCCTATAATAGCAGAATCGTGTTCAAGTTTTATCACTAGTATTATAAATAACAATGAGTTTTCTGCACGCCTTTCCGTTAGATCACTTTTACAGCTTCGTGCAGCTGCAATTACAGCACTCGCACAAAATTCCAAAGCTGATACAGTCTCAGTTACCCGATTAGCTCGTAGACTTCTCCATGTTAGCCAGCATCTTCTTAGAGAAAGCAAAAACCTAAATGTTAACCATTCAACCTGGAATGAATCTGGCTCGATGACTAACCCTGGGAATATTGATGATCGTGATGAAGAAAATCCCTTTTCTGATAGGGATGACAATGTACATTCATTAGAAGATCCTGTATCTCAATTTTTGGAAACCATCCCCACATCTGAGAATGAGTCACCTGTTGATCCACCAGAGATGTTTCTACCAGGCCTTGTGATTCATATAATGCCAGAACACAGAAAACCAAGTACACCTGTGTGCTGGAGATTTCAACAGGGGGTACGTGTTTATAAAGCATATCTGGCAAATAGAGGAGATTTCAAAGATATAGTTGTATCACCAAATATGTTCATTGATCATTTCCCTTGGAGATGTCACAATGCTATGCAAAAAGTATTGAAGACCCAAAATGTCAATGTGCAAACTGGTGAACCCCATATTGTGAGTTAAAACATACCCAATTCAATAACTGTTATGGTCTCAACTCTTGTTCCTTGTTCTCTGCACTCTGATTTGGGCCTGCATGCCTGAAATTCTTTGGAAAACCTTTTTTGAAGAAACTGAGAAAGAATTATGATGGCACCAATGAGAACCAGGACAAAACAGTAGAAGATGGTAAAGTTATCCCTTGATTGGACTTGCAATGACAGTGGTTTTGTTCAGGATTTCATGACAAGGAGTCATTCATTGAATACAACCACGTCCGCTCTTAAATCTAATGATATCGCGCTCCAGAGCTGCCTGATTCCTGAGAAAAATGTAAGCATTTGCTACTGCCTGGACTGACTCAGACTTGCAGCAGGGGAGATAAATGGAGAAGCCGCTTTCCATTTGGAAAAATATTACGTTGTGCTGGTTCAATGGGGCAAGATATGGAGGCATTCAATCATCCCTTTTTCCTCTTCTTAAACTCGCTCACAAAAAGGCTGGGAAGGGCTTAGTTTTGTTAGCCTGGATCATGTATAAATCTACATGTAGTTTGCCTGCTTTTTCTGAAAAAAATAAAATATTTAAAGGAAGGCTTAAGCTCTTGCACATCAAGAGCTTTCGCGATTCCAGATTGGGTTATGATACAAGAAGCTCAGTATGCAGATCTTGTTAACAAATTTACCGATTATTACGACTTTTAAAACAACTCCGCTATTAATCCGTGACGGCCAGAAATTTGGTCCGGAGATGCAGCTAGGAAGTTGACTGATCCCCCATGTATATGAACGAAATAAAATGAACAAAGAATGAGGTTCCATACATCAGAATGGATACAAGTCTGAAATAAATCGGAGAATAAAGGAAGTCGTTTTACATCTCACACTTCCTCTGCTCTCCGACTAAATACTTGGAGAATTGTATACATGACCCACCTATTAGTCTCCTGTGAAAAAGTGGAAATGACCTACGAGAAAATGAGCCCGTCAAAAATGTCATCTTCTCTTCTTTTGTTCTTCATTGTTCAGGAGGAATGCAATCGAGAAGTGAGATCAATAAAGGCATCTTCTTCACAAGGGATTGTTAGGCCACCCATTGGATGATTGAAGCCAAACTCTTCCTCAGCTCGGTTAAGCAAGTGCATAAACGAAGGATGATTGATATACGATACTGGAACCACGAATCTTTTCTTCTGACATTCACCTACATCTACATACACTGCAACATGCCCTTTTGGCACAGCAGATTCTTTGCCAGCAAGTGAGTTCCGCTTCAGAACTCGCTTGGCGCCGACAATCATGGACGGTAAACGAATACCCATTTCTCAAAATGGATTTTGTTCGCAAAAGATTGTTGCCTTAATAAATAGACTGAAACTTGTGAAACTTCAACTTCTCTAGGTGCAAGACCAGCTTGTTCTGAAATATCTGATTGGTAATATAAAGTTTTAGAGACGTAAGTAGGCCATACCTTTCCAACTAAGTTTAATGCGACCCACGATCATGGCTTCACATGGCTCTCTATCGTATGTCCATCGATCGATTGTGGCGTCTGCGTAGCTGATTTTGCAAGTTTAAAAGGTTCAAGGAAACCGAAATTCGAGCCTCGAGAGCAGCAGGGCTTGATTCTTCTTTTTCTTTTCTTTTTTGAGGAAATCGTAGGATGTGGTTGGCCGAGGTTTTCACCCTGTATCTTGCAATTTCAAGAGGCAAAATGAAGAATTCATTGTTTGTTAAATGTCATACAAGAATGGCCTTCAAGCTCTATAACATTTCCTTTTGACGCAACCCTTCATATTTTTCAAGGAAGAAAGAAAAAAGACTGTCTTTTTCATCATTCCCGATTCTATCCATAAAATTCCTTTGGGTTTTGTAATTTGATCCGAGCAAAAGGTCAAGTTGCATCAGATCCACTCAACTGTTGATGTTAGATAGTTCTCACTTGAGGCAATAATTAAGAGTCACATGCACAGATAGACTGTGAAATCCTGGTAATTTTATTTGCTCCATCTTGCATCAAAATTTATGCACAAGTACATAAACTAAATGAAAGGATGAGCACATGACCACTTTCTAAAGTTGGTATGGACACAGCCAGAAGAGAATTCCGGGCAATAATGGTGGGCGTGATCAAGGAAATAGAAAACCACAAAACCCGGGAGATTGGCCTCTTTAGGATCTAGATTCGGGAGAGTAAATGGTCCGTTACAGAGACTCTGGCGTCACTGGAACTTACTTGAATAAAGCTTCTTGAAGACCCTTTTAATATCAAACTCTACTCTTGATTGCAAGTTGAATGATCTTCATTATTGTGATTGTTCTAGATGATCTTCATTATTGTGATTGTTCTAAGTAAAAGGAGCTTCGAGTTGTATTGCTATTAACGCAAGGACTAAACAACTATTGCTGTTTGATAAGAACACCTGGAACCTTGAACTTTATCCATCCAGAAAATTTAGTTAGGCATTTAATAGTCATAGCTATATGTGATGTTTCTTGTTTAATGGTCATTTCGTATGTTATAAATGAACTTTTACAAGTTTAATTTCAATTTAATGATCATTTCTTTTTTTTTTTGAAAAGTTAAAGAATTATATTAAATGAAAATCATAACGATTATAGAGTTGTAGGCCAATTATTTCATAACAACAAAACGACAACATATCATGCAGGCCTTTAATACCAACCACAACGGTGATGTTTAGAGCCAAGCTTCTATGTTAATGCAAAAGCAAATCATTTGACATTAAGGGCAAAAATACATATCGCGTTTTCCTCTTCGCGTAACCCTATCAAATTAGGGTAGAATGTTCAGCAATCTTTCATCCTAGTGCACTGATGGAGGATGGAGCTCTACAGCCGTTGATGCTTCCAGTGTTACTCTACGAGCAGTGACACTTCCAAACATCACATTATGAGATCGGGCTACTCTCGTAAAGCATAGTGTTAACATCTTCCTCAGAAGAGCATGGGTTTCACAGATACCATCATCCTTCTATCTTTAATTTGCTCCTGCTCTAAATTAATTGTTGATTCTCCATGATAAGGATAGATTAGGGCATATACTTTCTGACCTAGTAGAATAGAGAATTTTCTCTCTGATTCCACCAATCAGAGAGATGAGAATCTCCCTTCTTGTACTAGTATTCTGAATCTTCTATTGTTTCTCTCTCGTCAAATCTCCTTGATGGAGGAGGCGAAGGGGATGGTATATATGTACTCATTATATTTAGGAATATGGCTCAGCTTTAGAAGCCAATCAATAGCTTCTGTGAAATTTGTACCTGCATTAGAGATAAAATTCAATTCCTTGATCCGCTCCCATATAAATTGTGAGAAGGGGCATTTGAAGAATAAATGATCCTTTGATTCTGGCTCTGTCTCACATAGGACACAAACTTGATTGAAGGTGTCTCACATAGGACAAACTTCTGTCCGTAGTACTTAACTTGTTTAGCATTGTAAGTCATAGAAGAATAGAGTAGCTCGACATGAGTGACTTGTGCCAAACTATAAGAAACCAAATCTGCCCTTTACTGTTCTGTTTTGCCACTTCTTAATCTTGCAATGTTGAAGGTGTTTGGAGGCAGGTTGAGACATTAGAAAGTGTCCTCCTTATCCAGATTTAGTTGATAGTTAGGTGTCAGATACTGTAGCTCTGCTGGAATGTTCCATTGACCTCTTAGTAAGATAGATTTTACCTTCGCATTGATAGGAAAAACATTCCAAAGTTGAAGAGCTTGAGGATATCTTGTTAGGGATCCTTTATGTAACATTCCATCCTTGATGGGAAAGGTAAATTGGTAAATTGGGACAGGCTAGTGGTTTGCATTGCATATTTTGATGTGAACATTCTTTTGG